>JAMWET010004298.1:400000-425000 GCA_024036415.1 Prochilodus magdalenae
CCCGTGATTTATGGCCCCCGATACAGTCAATAACAGCCGGGACAGAGATGCAAAGCTCCTCGAGATTGGATTACAAGACTGGGGCCTGCGTTTAGGCTTCTTCATTAAGGAATGTCAGCTTCTAACATAGAAGCCTTGTGCTGTTTCTTGTTTATGTGTTGTCCTATGGAGGAGTCTGTGCTTAGAGCTTAGTGAACCATGTGAAGGGGAGAGGATGTACAGTTGTAACCTGAAGTGGGTATTAAACAGTGGCTTTACTCATGTATGTGCGGTTAAGTAAGTTATTGATGGATTTGTGGTTTCATATCTTAACTAGACGAGTGCATTTGCTGAAGGGAGCGAGGGGATGGTCATATAGCTTATATGGTGGGTTCCCACTTCCTGCTTTGCTGTTACTAGGCTAAGGGAGGAAAGAGGAACATAGGCATTTACTGTGAGGAGTGCAGGTCAGTATGCTTGTCGATGAGAATTTGGGGATCTGCCCGGAGTAAATACTTACAGTTTGGTTGAAGAAGACAATAGGGGCCAAGTGTGTTCCGGGGGGGGGGCATCAAACAGATCACTGGGGTTCGAACCAACACTGAATCCATCTTTGGTGCTCTGCCCTGAGATGGTGTATCAGAAATGGTGTCTCTGGGTACAGTACAGAAGTACAGTAAATGGCCGGGGACCTTTTCCCTCCCCTTCATTCTTATTGGGAAAGATTCTAGAAAAATATGTTGCTACATGGAAACCAGTCATCCCATCAAAAAGCTGTATACAAGCACACCATTCCCAATGCTCAGACCCAGCGTTGTGAAATTGGAAAGGTGTATATATCTTAAAAACTGTGTGACAAAAATGTATACCCACTTCCTGCTAGACTGTGGGTGCTATGTGGTGAACGAGGGATGAATAAACGACACATAGAGGAGTGCAGATCAGTATGCTTATGGATTAGTTTGGGGATCTGCCCTGAGTGAGCACATGCAGTTTGGTGGCTGTAGGTTGAATGGTGGTGAAACTGAATGGGGCTCTATGGGAGAAACAAGGGATGGGAAAAAAAGACAGACGAGTGCGGGGTCAGACCAACACTGAATGCATGCTTTGGGGGGGGCCCGTAGATAGTGTATGTGGAACGGTGTCTGTCGGTCGAGCAGAACTGCAGTAGAGAAGGGCGGGTACTTTTTCATTCCATTCATTTTTAATGGGGGAAAAAATCTGAATAAAATTTTTTGAAGTGTATTATTTTTCATAATAGTTTCATAAACTCCCTGTACACCATTATTTGGATCCTCTGAGCAATCAGAGACGCTGGTAAACATTCACAGCATGCAAAGCGGCAGAGAGAGGAGCATGCCCGGAACTTTATCCTTCATCAAGAACTGGGGAAATCATGTCACACTGAGCTTAGAGGAGGGAACGCAGAACCTTGTGAAAACACAGGAGCTGATTCTGCGTATATGAAGTAACATACCAAACACACCCGACTAAAGAACATGGTTCTGTTTAACAACCAGCTCGGCAGACTGTTAAGAAGCATTAGGTCGAAATCTTTAGGACAGATTCCCATTAACACTCATCAGAATATACTAATTTTCATTTACATTTGTGGCATTAAGTTGACGCTCTTATCCAGAGTGACTTAATCACAAATCACATCACCAATTAGACCAATGTAGTGTTAGGAGTCTTGCCCAGGGACTCTTATTGGTGTAGCACAGCATAGTCACCCAGACTGGGAATCGAACCCCATTCTCCCACATGGGACAGTAGCTTCTCTTGGGGGGGGGGGTGTTATCCACTGTGCCACACCAACCACTATTTTTTATATCTGTACATGGCCAAACATTGAATCAACAGTACAGAGTTTTGGTCTTTGGTCATATTCCATGTTTCGTTGTTGCACATTCTCTACAGAGACTCTGCACATTCTAATGGACAGTTACTGTTTATTTGTTGAATTTAAAATATTAAAATATGTTATAGCAAATAAATAGGAATGATGCAATACTATATGGAGAAATAATCAACAAAGTATGTCATTTGACGAGAGATGTTCAGGGTTTAGCAAACCAGTGTCATTTTATAACGGTAAACAACTGCCTGAATTATAAAAAAAGACCAATGGCAGAGTGCCTGAACAACAACAACAACAGCCTGCCAGGCAAAGGTTTAGAGACAGCTTGTCATAGAGGGTTCCCCTTATGTTTATCTTAATTCTTTACTTTAGAGTAAAAGTGAAGACACCAAACTGTAAAATAGCACGGATGGAATTATACAGTCCACCTTAAAACCCTCCAGAGTTGACTTTTACTGGAGGATGGACCAGCTTTCTTAACCTGCAGTGGAGCTGATAGAACAAGGTTTATTACTAAGCAGGTTTGGAGCGATTCTATTGGTCGGCCATCATGAATATTCATTAAACTGAAAGGAGAACTAGAGCTAATACACAGTGCAGAAATGAGATGTGTATATATATTAGAGGTGGAGATATGGAGGAATATCATACTGTGGTGCATCAGGAGTATATGTGGTGTATCAGGATATGGACTGTCTCAGACTCTCATCAGTTGGAGCTGTTAGGTGTAAGCCTGTAGAGTCTTTACGATCACCAACACCATCTATTTTGTTGGGTGTGTCTAAAAGTCAGTTAGACCGGTACTCTAGCTGATTGTATATCAGCTCATTATCCTATCGTTTTATATATTTATGTATTTTTATACTTAATTTTTTTATTTTATTGGTGCATACAGTCTGTTCCGATGTCGTGTGTTTATATGACTGACATATTAGCCACATCAGTTTTGAAGCTAGTCCTTTTTTAACCATTGCCGTTCACTTTCTGAATTAAACAGTCACGTACGTCTAGTAGACGTATGGGAAGAAAATTATAAATCACCTTACATCAACGGATTTCACGCTGCTAAACAATCATCAGAATGCGTACGCCATCAATTATGCGGCAGAAGTGGCGTTTATAGTTAATTCGCAATGGCAGTCCATTTATCCAGATCAATGACCAACACAATGGATAATTACAGTAATGTAGTGACGAGCCTTGCCCGTTTCACACTAAACATGCCACTGTAGCTTGTTTGTAGCTCTCGTGTTAATCTCCACAGCATAATGCTCATCGCTGTAATAGCTCTCAAATAGTGCTTTGTCTTTGCGAATCTCCATTCAGCACGCCACGGAAAGCTGGCGGTAAGCTTCCCATTCAGCATGCCTCGTTTAGCTGCCGGTAGCATGGCAGATGCAGGGGGACACATGTAGGATGGTGATAAGGCCTGCCGTGCTGTGGTTATGGCAGGCATTACCTCGATGATTTGATTGGGAGTGGCTGACATGTCGAGGCGTTTGCTGCTCTCTTCTCATGTGACGGCTTAACATGCTGCGCAATTAGATTACAGGCAAATTGCTGACCCTGTCTACAGCGTTTCCAGATAAGCAGGAGCAGCCTGAAATATGCTACAACAGCTGCAACCTGAAGCAAACCACGATGAGGCCTGTCGCTGCTATGCCTGATAGTTGTCTCAAACAGGTATGTGGTGCGGTTCCTCCCAAAGACATACCCTGCGATGTCTATGACCAGGTGTGCTAGCGTAGCGTGTTGTATGGTGTAGTTAAGTTTGCTTTGGGCTAATGGTAACAGCCGTACAGCCGGAGTCTTATTCAGCCTGGTGGAGCCGGGAGTCTATCAGTGCTGTGGTTGACTTCATGACTTCTTAAATCATAGAATAGAAAACTGTATTTACTGTACTGTCACGGTTCAGTAAGGTTGGTATATATTTGAAGGATGAACAAAGAAGGAAGGAAGGAAGGAAGGAGTTGTGGGACTGCAGTGGTGTTGGAAAAGAAGATAAAGGTGACCAGGAACAATAAATGATAATACATATAGACTGATATGATTGATATTTATTGAGGTACACATACAGAAGTCTGTCTCTCTGTATGGTGTTGGGCTGCCATGTTTGCTAACCCAACATGCCAGACGTCTCGGTATGGAGCTGTAGAGGTTCCTAATGGTGTCCTGTGATAATCCATCCCATGCAGCTTGAATATTCTCACACAGTTCCTGCAGATGGTGCGGTAGGGGTGGAGGTAGAGTGGCACCAGGCCTTCTGGATGTGTGACACCAAGCCGTTCATCTTGGTGCTGACCACGGTGCCTCCACACACAGATTTGTTGGTCGTCTCCACCAAGACAAAAGCAGGACTCGTCATTGAAGATGACCTGCTGCCATTCTGAGTCACTCCATGACAGTCTCTGGCGATGTTGATGTGGTGTTATGGGCAGTCGTCGTAACAGTCTGTTTGCATGTGGTCCTGCGTCGTGTAGCCATTTGCCAATGAATGGTGCTGCAGCAGGATGACTCATGGGATGTCGGTCAGCTAGGGCGATAGGGCTTGTCATTGCTTGAAAAGTGGGAAACTGGGAAAGTGGGAAAAAGTGGGAAACTGGAATCATTAGCATGTCTCACAGTGTCAAACCTACCCCCCCAAGTTTCATTCCTGTCGGTGGGTTCCTGTTTGTGCAGCTGCTGTTTTTAAGATGAGTGTGGTAGCTCTTAGGCCTGGGTTTGGGCGGTATGACAGTAATATGCTATACTGCATATATTTAAAAATTATGGCTGTATTTTAAAGGTACAACCAGCCAAACTGTCTAACTTTTGTATGTCTGAACAGATAAATGAACATATTATTAATTATATGAGTAATATTATTAGTAGATATGATTTAATAGCTATTAACTTATTCAATTATATTTAGAGGGCTCACTTATTTGTGATGTAGGAGCTCAGCAACAGGGGGCGCTGACAGAAAAAGGTGTCGGCTAGATCAGGGTCAGGAAAAACACACACTGGCTGGTGTGGGGGTATAAGTCATGCAGATGGGGGAAAACTTTGAACTGTATTTCTTAATAATGTAGCTAAAATTTGAATAGACCCACAGATCCTATCACAAATACCATCATATACCATAAACCCCAGGGAAATATGAGCAAGGCATGATGGTATGAAAGAGTGGATACCACCCAAGACTATTCAAGCTCTCCTGTAGTCCTTGGAATTACAGTACAAAGGAAACCTATAGCTTCCGTATGTCTGCATGGTGCCTGTGAACGGGAGCCAGACTCTGCAGGGGATTTCAGCCACACAGTGAAGGTTTGTTCATCTTTATAGCCAACAGTAAGACACGCTGTGTCCTAAACACTGCACGAAGAGCTGGATGCCGTATGAGCGGGTTGTGGCAGGTTTCTGGTGATGTATTTACGGAGGAGGTTTTGGGTGACTATTGACGTCTAGTCTTTGTTAACAAGCCGTAGCTCCAGTGCAAAGTCAAGAAATCAAATTTGGAACATTAGTGGCTTTCCACCGATTCTTTCACTTCTACTTACGCGGCCAGTGTTGAGTATTGAGGTTTGTGGTATATCACCAATGCTTGGTTGCTCAGCACGTGTTGTAATTAGCCTCTGGGTCAGTGGCTTGGCTTGCAGTCAGGATTTTTGGTGAGCTGCCGGGCTTTCCAGTGGTTGTATGGTGTACTTGTGATGCATTTATATACTCCGGTAATCCAGAACTGGGAAATCTGTCCAAAGGATTAGAGTGAAGGATGCAATTACCTCTAATCCCGAAACAGAGGATGCTACAATGGGTGCAACATCTCAGGACTGATCTCTCCACATTGTCTTGTAGGCATGATACCGAGTATTCATTCATTTCCACACCGCTGACAGTTACGCTCTACTTTGTAGAGTCTAAGTTGTCACCCTAAAGCAGATCACCATAACTGTCAAATGTTTCAATTAATCAGGTTTATGTGGCTCAGATATAAAATATGGATAGGAACTTTCCGAGATGTGAAATACCCAACGGCACATCTTCATAGCATTCCACTATATTGCTAATCATCCCACCGGCAATTTCCCTCAGTAATGTGGGAAGTTCATTATCCATCCTTGACAGACAGTCGGAGAGAGACCGGCTCAAACTTATTTCATCCGCTGTGAAACTGGGGGGTAAACGATCCTCAGATCTACACCAAGTACAATCAGATTCCCACCCATGTTGACTGACCACAGCTACACCAGGTCCTTACACCAAGATCAAGAGATGTGCTTTCTGACACAACACCTTTGCAGTCTCTGGTGATGTTGATGTGATGTGGTGTTATGGGCAGTCATCGTAACAGTCTGTGTGCATGTGGTCCTGTGTCGTGTAGCTATTTGCCAATGAATGGTGCTGCAGCAGGATGACTCATGGGATGTCAGTCAGCGATAGGTCATTGCTTGGAAAGTGGGCAGCTGTGAAACTGGGAAAGTGGGAAAAAGTGGGAAACTGGAATCAGTAGCATGTCTCATAGTGTCAAACCCACCCACCAAGTTTCATTCCTGTCGGTGGGTTCCTGTTTGTGCAGCTGCTGTTTTTTAAGATGAGTGTGGTAGCTCTTAGACCTGGGTTTGGGCGGTATGACAGTAACACTGCGCTATGCGGCAAAATGATGATTGATATTTAAAAATTATGGCTGTATTTTAAATGTACAACCAGCCAAATTGCCTAACTTTTGTACGTCTGGACGGATAAATTAACATATTATTAATTATATGATCAAGAGACGTGCTTTCAGAACTTTCGGCATGAGTGGAAACTTTTTTTTTTTTTTCGGAAAGGTGGAAAAGCGAACCAGGAACAGAACGGATCTTCAAATATTTATACTAGTTTGCTCTCTGTCTCCCAGTTTTGCTGGAATCAAAGTGATTCTTTGCCGAGCTCTTCTGAAGATGTGGATCAGTCCTGTTAATGTCCCCTCGGATGTTGTTCACTTGCATGTGAATAATTTGTGCCCTTTTACTTGTGGGACTCCATGCCCTTTAGCAAGTCTGTTGCAGAATGAAAGCTGTGTGTTTCAGTCTGTCTGTCATGGATTTCTTTGCTCGGTTAAATTTCAAATGAAGCAGCTATTAAAATGATGAGGATTGAAGTTCAATCATATGCAAATCCAGTAGATCTATTCAGTGAATGCCAAATAAAAAATAAAAAAAATACACATGCAAATTTATGAGTGTGTTCTATGGCTACAGCTAACATAGCTCGTTAAAGGTGATGCCTGTTTCTTTATAATCAAATTGACTGAAATGAATAGAGTTTTTTAATATGCCAAAATCTAGGAATGCAACAAATTCACAGCTTCCATGATATGATATATGTATTGCTGTTTTTGCATTATGATACAATACGTTTTCATTACAGATTTAGAGGAGAATGCTAACTTAGTTATTTATCTGTTTTGGTTTTTATTATTTAAAAAATAAGTCCTTGTTGAAAGGATGCATCTGGCAAGCCATCGTATTATCTCAGCTTTTAAAAATCAAAGTAGGTGCTGGGGAATATGACTATATGCACGCATCAGCCATAACATTAAAACCATCTCATTGTTTCTACAATCATTCTTCATAATATCAGCTCCACTGTCCATATAGGAGCACTCTGTAGTTCTACAGGTCCAGACTGTAGTCTGTCTGTTTCTCTGTATACTGTATTACCCTGTTCTTCAATGGCCAGGACCCCCACAGGACCACCACAGAGCTGGTATTATGTGGTTGGTGGATCATTCTCAGCACTGCAGTGACACTGATGTGGTGGTGGTGGTGGTGGTATGTTAGTGTGTGTGGTGCTGGTGTGAGTGGATCAGAGACAGCAGTGCTGTTGGACACCTCAGTGCCACTGCAGGACTGAGAATTGTTCAACCAAAACTGCATAATACCACCCTCATAATACCTGCTCTGTGGTGGTCCTGTGGGGGTCCTGACCATTGAAGAACAGGGTAATACAGTATACAGAGAAACAGACGGACTACAGTCTGTACCTGTAGAACTACAGAGTGCTACTATACGCTCAGTGGAGCTGATAAAATGGAGTGTAGAAACAAGGAGGTGGGTTTAATGTTATGGCTGGTCAGTGTATTTAATTTATGTCACAATGTGATATGCATTTCTGGATATCATCACAGTACCTATGAACTGTGTGAGCTAGTGGGATGTAAAGCTTCCCTGCATTGGGCTCAGAACCAGTGGAACCGTGTTCTCTGGATTGCAGCTCAATCCAGTACCTTTGGAATGAGTTAGAGTGCTCCAGGCCTGACAGTAACTGACATCATTAAGGCTCTTTTGGATGAATGCAACTAAATCCTCACAGCAATCTTCCAACATCTGGTGTAAAGCCTCTCCCGACGAGACTGTCACTGCAGAACCTTTTAGTTTTGGAAAAGACCAAAACATATGCAGGTGTCCACAAACTTTTGGCCACGAAGCGTATAAGCATGCCTGTGAAGTTACTTGTTTGTCCTATCCAGGCTCCTCAGCGCTGTTGGAAGGAGAAGTAGCTACTGCCGTTTCCTTCTCTCTCTGGTAATTGAGAACTTTGGTTGGGTCTTCTGGAGCGGGTCTTTGCAGCTGAGTTAGCATAGTTGAGAGAGTTTCACAGAAATTCCACAGACACCCATGCAATGCTGGCACACTGTCACCGTTCAGCCTACCAATTGTTGTCTGTCATTGTGGTGCTCACCTGGGAAGCAAAGTGTTCCCAAACAGGAGATGAATCCACATCGCTTCTTCTAAAAGCTGAAGCTGAAGTTTCAAATAGTTTGGCTAACCAGCCAGCCAAGGTAGACAGTGCTGAAGTTAGCTTCATATTGTGCACCTCAGGTGCCTGCTGTGGCATTTAAGGTGGAACGGAAAACTTGGGGAAGAAGTTGTCGAGTAAGACACTAAGTTCAACTTTGTGTATGTTGGTTAACCAGCATATATATATATAATATATATCTCGCCGCTGTCCTAAAATAAAAAACAGGTATCTCCAAACTGGCAACTTCACAGGAGAGGCCAAAACTTTATTTAATTTGAATGGAAGTCAATGGAACCAGACGTCTTTCCAAGCAGCTTTGGGCCATTTCTATTGGTCCATTCTTCATTACATTTCCACACAGTGTAAAGAGCAGCTCATGTGATCAAATGAGACATAAAAAAAATTTACTAAAAAAAACAAAATGGAGATACATATGGACAAAGATTCTTTTGGACATTGATGATATATATATCTCATCTGGTTTTTGTTATATATGGTGATATCCACTGTGCCACACCAACCATATAGATATATATATATATATATTGTGGTTGGTGTGGCGCAGTGGATATCACCACTACCCACTAGAAAGCTCCCGTTCCATGTGGGAGACTGGGGTTCGATTCCCGCTCTAGGTGACTGTGCTGTGCTACAACAATAATAGTCCTTGGGCAAGTCTCCTAACACTACATTGGCCCACCTGTAATATGATTAACCTTGTAAGTCACTGTGGATAAAAGTGTCAGCTAAATGTCATAACAGCTTTCTCATATTGTACATCTCTATTCACCCCCTAAAATGTTCTGTTAGAGTGACTGTGTCTATAAGCCCTGCCTTCTAATGAGCCCAGTGTGCTCTGATGGGTCAGCTCACAGTCTGTTCTGATTGGTCAACCTCCAGAGTGGCATCCTGCTTTGATTTCCACCCACCACACCACTGTTTCTGTTCTTACAATGGTATCAGCCTTATCAGTTTGATCCAGAGTCCGATCCTGAAAATCCGGTAGAACTAGTTGGAAGAGCTTATCCACCTTGCCAAACTGGGCTGGAGCAGGAGCTTTCAGAGGGGTCGGTTTTAGCTCTCTCTGTTTAGCGCTCCCTGTGTTGTGTGAGGGTGTGACGAGCTTGCTGGTAGGTGGGCAATAAGGACTGTGTTACGAGATGATGTCATCTTATAACAGAGACCAGGGGCTGGAATTCCAGGGGAGGGAGTTGTAGGTATCTGAGGAAAGTGGTTTCTGTGGGAGAGGGTTTCTCCCTCCAGCTCGTACTTCAGGCTTTAGAACTTTGGGAAACATTTGCATTCACAAAAAGCTCCATAACATGCTAACGGAAAGAGACAGGCTCGTCTCCTCTGTGCATGAGAAGTGAAATGAAAACAGGCCTCTCAGCGCTTCTTCAACATCATCTAAGTTAGCATGGACAGAGTAGCTGGGACGGGTGCAGCATGAAGAATACGCTTGCTCCGTGTAAGAATCCGAAGTTATTAAAGAAGCCCTTGAGTGATGTGCTGAGTTATTACAGCGCACTGTAAAGTGTCCTCCCTCCGAAATGAGCGCCAGTGTTTCTGTATGGGAGGAAGCACTTGTTGTGCCATGTGGAGTTGTCAGGCTGTGTGTTTTCCTGGAATTACATCGTTCTGAGGATGACGGATTGCCTTTCAGGGCTTTTGGGGGGAGCCGGGTTCACCCCGGTGGGGCTGCGTTGTCGTCTGCGCCGTCTGCCAGGCTTCTTCACGGAAGTCTCCGCAGAGGTCACAGCAACATTCATGGTGGCAAATTGATTCTCTCTTAACCCCCCGTCGTCCCCTTTCCTCTTCAGCCTGAGATGCACCACCCCTCCGCTGTAAGCTCCTGTTTGACGGCCCGCCACAAAACTACATCAGCCTTACATCTTCTGGAGGCATTATCTCTAATCCTGTCATATGACTGGAGCCACGTCTGTGCTGTTGACAGCTTCGAGGGCTGGAAGCATGTGGCGCGTTAGCCCCGTAGCTTTTTTCCCGTCACCAGCTCCCGCAGACTGTGCCGCTTCTGCCCCCCCCCGCCAACCACGAGACGCCGCTGGCACACCACAGCCCACACAGTGATTTGATGATGTGCCGAACGGGATGGAGGAGAAGTTGGAGAGACGTAGTGGGAAGGAAAGGAGTGCCCCTACTGTGATGGACGTACTGAACGCTGTGGATTCCGGGCTATCTCAAGCGCATGACTGTGTGAAGACTGTGTGTCTGTTGATGGTGGGGGCTGGAGGGTTAATCAGTCTCCTACACCAATTCATCTCCCGTAGACCTACAACCACAGGTGGAAATGAATGAATTGCTCCGGTTGCATTACCTGAGTCTCGTCCTGTTGCTCTTATTACATAATCACCTCATCGTAATTCTTTAAGATGATTTAAAAATTATTGTAATTATTTCAAATGACTGCAATTATTTTCCACAGTCGTTAGCGTTCATATTGTCGAATGTTTACATTACCACACACAGAATGCAAATAGGGTGTGCTTTCATTAGTAGGCTTGAGACAAATGCACTGGTACACTCATGCATTCTAATCAGTGCTATAATGCCTGTAGAGGGCAGCGGTGAGTACCGTTTGTTTATTTGAGCTTGAGCCTGAACTGTCATTGACTGAAAGCTACTGAACGTTCATTGCCACTGCAGATATACACCCACCGGCCACTTCATTAGAAACATCTCCTTGTATCTACACTCACTGTCCATTTTATGAGCTCCTCTGACCATCAGGAGCACTCTGTAGTTCCACAGGTACAGGCTGTAGTCCATCTGTTTCTCTGTGCACTTTGTTACCCTGGTCTTCAATGGTCAGGACCCCCATAGGACCACCACAGAGCAGGTAGTATGTGGTTGGTGGATCATTCTCAGCACTGCAGTGGCACTGACATGGTGGTGGTGTATTAGGGTGTGCTGTGCTGGTGTGAGTGGATCAGACACAGCAGTGCTGCTGGACATCTGTGCCACTGCTGGACTGAGAATCTTCCACCAACCAAAACTATCCAGCCAGCATCTTCCTGTGGGCAGCGTCCTGTGGGCAGCGTCCTGTGGGCAGCGTCCTGTGGGCAGCGTCCTGTGAGCAGCGTCCTGTGGGCAGCGTCCTGTGACCACTGATGAAGGACTAGAGGATGACCAACACTGCACTGTGCAGCAGGAGATGAGCTAACGTCTCTGACTGTCCATCTACAAGGTGGACCAGCAAGGTAGGAGTGTCTAATAGAGTGGACAGTGAGTGGACACAGTGTCTAAACACTCCAGCAGCACTGCTGTGTCGGATCAGGTATTAAAGGATCAAAGAAGCTGCCTAATAGTTCCCTCTGCTATGGCAGCTCCACCTACCGCATAGCACCCCACCTTCTTCTTATTTCACTTTACCTTGAGTTTAGCTGGAGTAACACGAAGCAAATGTAAGTGTTCAGCTTTGGAACTTTGGAGCTTGGTTCAGTGTGAGCCATTACAGTATTTTTAAATAGGCTGTACTTTCCATGCAGTGGTTAGCTCAATTATGGAATTATTTAATGTAAAAGCATGTGGGCGTGGCTTTGGACTTCATCTAATTCAGAAGTCACTGTTGGCAAAAAATGACCGAAAGTCAATCTGGCCAGACTGTTTGATTCCACAATTCTTTGATTCTAGAGTGTCTGAACATTGATGTGGCCTACATCCAGAAACTTGGCCAGCTCATGGCCAATCGTTGTTATTGGTGCTCACATGCTGTTAGGTGCATTTCAGTCACAGGTGACGATTATTTTGTCTGGTGAGCTTATTTTGATGATGCTAACCTTTATCAATCAATCAGTATTTGTATAAAACTAATGTTGTCTCAAAGCAGTTTCACAAAAAATCAGTTTGTTATAAAAAGAAAAACACAGAGTTAATGTACAGACATAGGGGTGGGGGGCAGGGGCGGGACGGGGACCGGATCCAAGCCCCAGTAAAGCAAGCCAAAGGCAACAGTGGTGAGGAAAAACTCTCTTGCGTTAGAAAGAAACCTCGAGAGGAACCAGGCACAAGGGCGGAACCCAACCTCCCCAGGTCGAACCCGGATGAAGGGAAAGACAGAACTAACAGGAAGAGGAGCTTACAGCATCTATTAGATCTAGTCTGATTAGTCCAGGACGGAGTAACTGCAAAATGGAGCCGACCCATAGATAGAGTTCATGATCAGAGCCAGACGCTGGTCATTGTAGAGGTTGTGGTCATGGCGGGTGATGAACTGCAGAAACAGGGCAGGAGGCCCACGGTGGTGCTGATGCTGAGGTGCCTCTAGCTGCTCTGGGGGGTTCTGGTGTGATCGCCTTTACTATAAAATGGGGATTTGTTGGTCACCAAGGCCTAATGCAGTTTAACATGCTTACGGTGTCTTGCACAGTACACAGAAAGAGGTGTAGCTAATGGGAACTAGCAAAACATACCATGATGGGTCTCTGGGTATGGTTTGGATAGGTTATGGCTAGTGATATGGCCAGGGCAGCTATTTTTAGATTGGGATTCTGGATAGATCAAAACTTACAAAAAACTTTGGGGTACTTTCCTTCCAAAAATTCCCGGGGAAACTTCCTTTCATGTACCTTGTCACCCTGACAATGCGCGCTTTTTCACATGCTCAGAAATCACACCTTCCCGTTATTTGGCGGGGTTACATGTTGGAGGTGAGCAGGTTAGAATAAGACGAGTGTTATCGTATGTTCTTCATGCACTCTGAAAGTCTGATCTAGCGCACGGTGAGAAAATCCGCTGACTGAGTGGATAGATGGATCTTTGATAGGCCTTGTAAATCCATATCATATAGGCCTGCCAGGTTCCATGTCGTGCTCCCCGGAGGTTAATTCTATGAGGGGCATGTCTTTCCCGTGGAGCTGAATCCCACAGGATGTTGCATGCGCGTTAACCGCGGTAATTAGCACCACCGAAAACCATCTCTGTCAATGTATTCCAGTTCATGCTGTTACTCCCACCTCTCGCGGTTTCACCAGCTCGTCAGTGTGCGCGCACGCCTCAAAGCCTGGCCATATGGAGACGCATTATAATCCAACTCATGGAGCCGTGAAAATGGCACTATGGGGCTGATTTGCACGTGGCAAAGATTGATATCCGCATGCATGCAGATTCATCAATACTGAATACAGTTTGCCCACTTAATCACAGACCTCTGGGTGAGAGGCACCATATTGTGTATTCAAGAACGGTGATTAAAATTCAAGTGTACTCCCATCTAACGGCTTTGTGTTCATTAGTAGAGTTTTATTGTGGTGGAGCCATGGCAAGCACACGCCTCTTCCTGCCCTATTTCTTCATCCTGCCGCACTCCTTACCCCTCTTTTTTCCTTTTCCCAATGAAGTCCAAAACTTTTTAGCTGGCCTGTGTTTTGTCATTGATCGGTTATCTGCAGTAGGTCCTACTCAACTCTTCCTTCAGGAAGTGTCCTGTGGCTCTATTAGCCTGTAGGCTATGGTTCTACTGTTAAAGCATTTATGGGTTACCTTCATGGCCTCACTTCATATTTCATTCTTCTATGGAAAAATACATTATGCATTATTATCATTACGTTGGGATGGGAGTGATAAACGAGTCTGTTGACAAACGAGCAGGTAGGGACTTTTTTGTTTCACATACCATTTTGGATTATGTGCTAGCTCCGCTAATGCTACTCTTAATGACCGTGTTTCACTTCCAGGGTCTGTAGCAGTCATAGACAGCAGTCCATTGCTGTTTGGCATTGGGGAGAAGCATAACCCTTATGAAACGATAATATATGGCAATGTATTGGAAAATATAGTGCAATATATTAAATAATACAATGTCATATATGGGAAACAAGTGCATATATTTTGCATATATTTATATAGTGATAAATATATTACAATATATTGTATAATACATAAGGAATTGCCGCTTTTCATATATTGTATGTATGGTAGTATAATATATATTTACTTATATATTGTAATATATTTCATTTTATATGTAATAGACATCATATGTATTTCTCCATATGTGTTTGCATATATGATAATATATATAGTTTTATATATGTGAGAATATATACATACTGTATATTGCCACATGTATGTATGAAAATATTCTCACATATATAAAACTCCACCACACACCTCAACCAAAAAACGCATTTCCAGGTATTTAAATCTCCCCCAGAACTTCACAGCAGAGAATATTTTTTGGTCCGGGATGCTTCTTACTAAACTATGTCCATGGCTTGAAACAGCGCTAGCTCAGGGCTACGCAAGAAGTAGAAAACGAGACGTATCTGCTAAACTGTTGTTTGTGCTATATCTCCAGTGTACGCATATTGTGCGCTTACCATCATTTGCATATCAGAAAATATTGGCTGTGGTGGTCTGGAAAGCAGCTGCTCCCCCCTGGTTAGTGCAATTAAGGATGTATGGAGTAGGTGTTCTGAGCAAACAAGCTTACTCAGCAAGCAGAAGGCATAAACATAAATGCACCGTTGTTCTTGTTCCCCTACATGCCCCAGTGCATGTTTGCTTATGTGATTATTAATGCTGCACAACTCTATCAATTCCATTAAACCCCTTTAAGTAAACTGCAATCCCTTTAGCGATAAAGTTAATTTATGGACAGTCCCTGGGAAAGGGGCTGCTATTGAAAGAAAGAGTTTGTTTTGATTTTTTACCTTTACAAACCAAGTAATGACCCCGAATGATTAATGCAAGCAATTTACTGGGTGTCATGATGAGAGTGCTTTAGCGCCTCTACCAGCACAGCACACAATTAGAAAACTTTAGCTGGGAAATTCCTAACGAGGAAGGGCTCGGCACAGTGCTCAAAGTAATTAACGGATAGTGCGGCGCGTGGGCCACCATTCCGAAAGTTTCTCAGATGTACAGGCATAGGGGCTCGGATGAATTTTTTAGGTTGCTGTAGCTCCCGGGAAGCCATATCCCTCTATATACACTTTCTCAAAAGCCATTACCGAGGCTGGGGCTTTTTTTTAAAGGATGCTTTTAAAGATTTCTAGCTCCTTGTGTTTTACTGGTTGTTCCAGGTAGTCCCACAGAATATCAGGAGAATTCAGATCTGGGGATTTTGCAGATGGGAATGCTCCTGAATCTTCCTCAAGCCAGTCAGTCACATTCGCAGCCCTGTGAACTGGAGAATTGGAAGCATTTTGGAATACAGGGGTAGCAATGTTATGTTCCTCGGTCAGATGATGCGCACAGCCAGAACCTGGTTGTCCAGGAGCTTAGTGTGGGCACTGTGGTTCAAACCTACTGTCAGCTAAACCAAAGAACCCAACTTCACGTCATTTAATCAACCCCAGGAACATCACAGAGGGGACTCATTTTTGATCCGGCACCCTTATTACTAAACGATTAGGTTAAAAACAAGACGTATCTACGTAACTATTGTTTGTGCTATATCTCCAGTGTATATATATGTATATATATAGTGCCCATACCTTCATTTGCATATCAGCATATAACGCTACTGCCAACACAGCACACAATTAGAAAACGTTAAGATGAGCTAGGCCGAGCACTCTAAGTAATTAACAGATCCGCTCCGAAAGTTACTCAGATGTACAGGCATAGGAGCTTGGATAAATTTTTTAGGTTCCCGGAGCTCCCGGGAAACCATACCCTTCTATACAGACTCTCTCAAAAGCCATTACCGAGGCTGGGGCACTTTTTTAAAGGATGCTTTTAAAGATTTCTAGCTCCTTGTGTTTTACTGGTTGTTCCAGGTAGTCCCACAGAATATCAGGAGAATTCAGATCTGGGGATTTTGCAGATGTGAGTGCTCCTGAATCTTCCTCAAGCCAGTCAGTCACATTCGCAGCCCTGTGAACTGGAGAATTGGAAGCATTTTGGAATACAGGGGTAGCAATGTTATGTTCCTCGGTCAGATGATGCGCACAGCCAGAACCTGGTTGTCCAGGAGCTTAGTGTGGGCACTGTGGTTCAAACCTACTGTCAGCTAAACCAAAGAACCCAACTTCACGTCATTTAATCAACCCCAGGAACATCACAGAGGGGACTCATTTTTGATCCGGGACCCTTATTACTAAACGATAGGGTAAAAACAAGACGTATCTACGTAACTATTGTTTGTGCTATATCTCCAGTGTATATATATATATAGAGCCCATACCTTCATTTGCATATCAGCATATAACGCTACTGCCAACACAGCACACAATTAGAAAACGTTAAGATGAGCTAGGCCGAGCACGGTAAGTAATTAACGGATCCGCTCCGAAAGTTACTCAGATGTACAAGCATAGGAGCTTGGATAAATTTTTTAGGTTCCTGAAGCTCCCGGGAAACCATACCCTTCTATACAGACTCTCTCAAACGCCATTACCGAGGCTGGGGCACTTTTTTAAAGAATGCTTTTAAAGAGATCTAGCTTCTTGTGTTTTACTGGTTGTTCCAGGTAGTCCCACAGAATATCAGGAGAATTCAGATCTGGGGATTTTGCAGATGTAAGTGCTCCTGAATCTTCATCAAGCCAGTCAGTCACATTTGCAGCCGTGTGAACTGGAGAATTGGAATTACAGGGGTAGCAATGTTATGTTCCTTGGTCAGATGATGTGCAAAGGCAAAACCTGGTTGTCCAGGAGCTCAGTGTGGGCACTGTGGTTCATACCTACTGTCAGCTCAACCAAAGAACCCAACTCCATGTCATTTAATCAACCTCAGAACAACACAGAGGGGACTCATTTTTTGATTCGGGACCCTAATTACTAATCTATTAAGTTAAAAACAAGACGTATCTACTTAACTGTTGTTTGTGCTACAGTGCTGGCCAAAAGTATTGGCAACCCAGAAATTCTGTCAGATAATGCTCCATTTCTCCCAGAAAATGATTGCAATTACAATTGCTTTGATATTAAAATGTTCATTTAATTTGTCTTCAATGGAAAACCACAAAAAGAATTGTCAAAAAGCCAAATTGGATATAATTCCACACCAAACATAAAAAGGGGGTGGACAAAAGTATTGGCACCCTTTGAAAAATCATGTGATGCTTCTCTAATTTGTGTAATTAACAGCACTTGTTACTTACCTGTGGCACATAACAGGTGGTGGCAATAACTAAATTACACTTGCAGCCAGTTAAAATGGATTAAAGTTGACTCAACCTCTGTCCTGTGTCATTGTGTGTACCACATTGAGCATGGAGAAAAGAAAGAAGACCAAAAAACTGTCTGAGGACTTGAGAAGCAAAATTGTGAGGAAGCATGGGCAATCTCAAGGCTACAAGTCCATCTCCAAAGACCTGAATGTTCCTGTGTCTACCGTGCGCAGTGTCATCAAGAAGGTTAAAGCCCATGGCACTGTGGCTAACCTCCATAGATGTGGACGGAAAAGAAAAATTGACGAGAGATTTCAACGAAAGATTGTGCGGATGGTGGATAAAGAACCTCGACTAACATCCAAACAAGTTCAAGCTGCCCTGCAGTCCGAGGGTACAACAGTGTCAACCCGTACTATCCGTCGGCGTCTGAATGAAAAGGGACTCTATGGTAGGATACCCAGTAAGGCCCCACTTCTGACCCAGAGACATAAAAAAGCCAGGCTGGAGTTTGCCAAAACTTACCTGAGAAAGCCAAAAACGTTTTGGAAGAATGTTCTCTGGTCAGATGAGACAAAAGTAGAGCTTTTTGGGAAAAGGCATCAACATAGAGTTTACAGGAAAAAAAACGAGGCCTTCAAAGAAAAGAACACGGTCCCTACAGTCAAACATGGCAGAGGTTCCCTGATGTTTTGGGGTTGCTTTGCTGCCTCTGGCACTGGACTGTTTGACCGTGTGCATGGCATTATGAAGCCTGAAGACTACCAGCAAATTTTGCAGCATAATGTAGGGCCCAGTGTGAGAAAGCTGGGTCTCCCTCAGAGGTCATTGGTCTTCCAGCAGGACAATGACCCAAAACACACTTCAAAACGCACTAGAAAATGGTTTGAGAGAAAGCACTGGAGACTTCTAAAGTGGCCAGCAATGAGTCCTGACCTGAATTCCATAGAACACCTGTGGAGAGATCTCAAAATGGCAGTTTGGAGAAGGTACCCTTCAAATCTCAGGGACCAAGATCAGTTTGCCAAAGAAGAATGGTCTAAAATTCCAGCAGAGCATTGTAAGAAACTCATTGATGGTTACCGGAAGCGGTTGTTCGCAGTTATTTTGTCTAAAGGTTGTGCTACCAAGTATTAGGCTGAGGGTGCCAATACTTTTGTCCGGCACATTTTTGGAGTTTTGTGTAAAATGATAATTGATTTGACTTTTTTTCATTCTCTTTAGTTTTTTTTTTAATTGCAAGAAAAATAAATGAAGATATTAATACCAAAGCATTTGTGATTGCAATCATTTTCTGGAAGAAATTGAGTATTATCTGACAGAATTGCAGGGGTGCCAATACTTTTGGCCAGCACTGTATATCTCCAGTGTATACATATAGAGCCCATACCTTCATTTGCATATTAGCATATAACGCTGCTGCCAACACAGCACACAATTAGAAAACGTTAAGATGAGCTAGGCCGAGCACGCCAAGTAATTAACAGATCCGCTCCGAAAGTTACTCAGATGTACAAGCATAGGAGCTTGGATAAATTTTTTAGGTTCCCGGAGCTCCCAGGAAACCATACCCTTCTATACAGACTCTCTCAAAAGCCATTACCGAGGCTGAGGCACTTTTTTTTTTTTTTTAAGGCAGCTTTTAAAGACTGTTAGAGATCTCGCTCTAGCTTCCTGTGCAAATATTCAGATGTTTTGCAGGCTGAAACAGACTCTGCTGGTTGATGGATATGTATTTTTTGGGGGGGTGGGGTGTGCACAGGTTCAGCATCATGTCTGGCAGGATGGAGAGCATCCACTCAAGTATCCTAGACAATCGCAGTTGTTGTAGAGTCTTGTGGGCTTTCCACCTCAGTGCATCCAGGCTATAGCAAATGACCTGATGAAAAATTCACAAGTCTGCAAATATAGGAAATAGATGTATGTGATTGGCTTGGGACCTCGGCAGAGAAGAAGAGAAGAGACCTGAGGCCTGTTTTTTGGAATGTCTATTCCAATCACTCGTTTAATTTGATGCCCTTATACTTCAACCTAATACTATGTCTTGTTGGGATTCTCACATCAATATCAATGTCAGACGCGGCGCTTCTAATAAACCAGAAAACGCTGACGAAATTTCAAACTCGGGCCAGACTGAACTAGGGCTCCTATATCTTTTTCCTGCCACGTATACAGAATGCAGCACTCGTCTTCCAGTGCTGTGTGAAACCTTCTGAGTCTGCCCTGACCCAGGCTTGAATGGATCTTCAGTAAGCCTCCCAGTGCAATGGTCACTATTGTTTTCTGAGCCTGTTTCCTTTGTCTTCAGTCTGAGCTCTCCTGGGTTGCTTCCCGAAGTAAGTACAATGGGTTATTCCTCTCATTCTCTGGTTTAGCCTGATGGGATACGGGTTTTTTCTACAGTGCGGCTTTGATTTCTACAGTATACAGAGCAGTGGTTTCCAGCTCTGGTCCTGGAGACATACCCTGCCTGCAAAACCTAACTCCAGCCACACCTGCTGCAACTAATCAGCCTCCTCCCAAGTCTCGTTTTGGCTGGTCTGATGTATTTGGAGCCAGGTAAGGATCTAAATCCTAAGCAGGCTATTGGATACAGGTTGGCACAAAACTCTTCAAGACGGTGTCTCTCTTTTGCTACTGATCTTGAAGGATGTACCTGACAGAGAAAGCTGAAGAAGTGGCCTCTGTTGGGAATGTCAGCCAGCCATGTTTGATTAGGTTGCTCACAGTACAGTGGGAGCTCACCTCCCTTGCTGGACAAGCTAACAGGACTCCATCATGGCTGGCCACAGCTACTCCAGTCCTTTGACTCATGACCAATGACTTCTCTGGACTCTCTATCCACTGCCATTTCCAGCTTTCCCCCATTCCATGGGGGTTTCCACTGCTGCAGAGGCTCCTTTACCTCAAGTTCTTCTGCTGGCTCCTGGGTTCCATTCTAAAGACTCTGCAGGTTGCTGCCGCTGATGTTCCTGTGTGCACCAACAGGTGCCCATAGCTTTCACCACCCATGCTAGTGATGGGCCTTCTCAAGAATTCTGTACCCGTCCATCATCTTATTTTAAAGCTTCAGAATCTCGGAACACCGTTTTAGTATCAACACTGGCATCACTTCCCGGCAGCTCCTCAGTTCTTCTACCACCTTCCAGCTACTCCATAGGTTTTACCTTGCTTCCCAATGACTATGCTATCTTGGCCTTTACTCCCAGCTCCCAGCCTGGGGCACTCATGTCTCAAAGCGCATTTGATGCACTTCTTTCATAAGTCCACAGCTGATCACACTTTCCTGATGGCAAATGGCTTCACTTCCCAGCAGCCGCAGAGTCCTTTCCCAACCTACTCTGTAGGTTCTACCTTACAACTCCCAGCAACTTTCTATGCATCCATGGGTGCCTCATTTCCTTCATTGGGGTGCATATCTCTCTATGTCCACTTTTGCCTACATGCTTCCTAGTGATTTTCTTTTCCCATTTGATTGATAGAATTACAGTAGATGGTGGTTTAGATCATCTACAGTCTACACGGGTCAGCCTTGTTGGGAATATAAATACGAAATCTATCACCATCTGCTGTTTTGACTTTTCATGCAGTGCTTAAACAGTTTGGACAGCAAAGTCGTGGAGATGTACAGTCAGCATCACTTTGTACATCAGAAAGGCATTCGCAATCAAATTTGTCCAATGTATTTATATGTGACAAGATGACAAATTCGATTCAGGCTTTTAAAAATATACAACAGAAAATGAAGAGCTGCTCACGGATCACATAAATGTCTCCACATATGGATATGAAGCGCCTATTGAAATGTTCTAAAGAAATATAGTGTCATTATTACGGGAAAGAATTAAAATCATAGAGCTGGAGGGACAAGCGCCCAAGCTCTAGACTAATGTGTACGGTTGGAGGGGCATAGGGCAATGTGTGTCCCAATTCTCCCGCCAACACTCCGACACCTTGACTGCCCAAGCCATTTTTGCTGACCCCTCAACAACATCACACAGTGCAGACTTTAAGGAAGACCTTCGGGCTTAGGGGCCTGGCACAGGGCCTGCTTGGTGCCTGCTCATTATCCTGCTCCAAAAAACAGGCCTCAGTGGTTGGGGTAGCTCAGTGGGTAACACCACTACTCAGGGTGCCACCTCTACGTGTGGGGAAAACTGGGGTTCGAATCCCAGTCTGGGTGACTATGCTGTGCTACACCAATAAGAGTCCTTGGGCAAGACTCCTAACACTACACTGGCCTACCTGTAATCATTAACCTTGTAAGTCGCTCTGGATAAGACCGTCAGCTAAATGCCATAAATGTAATGTAAATGCTCTTCCTACGTTCACCGGATGTATTGTTTGGACCTGTAATGCAACCTCACATTTAGTCTTTTTCAACCAAAAGAACCTGGTTTTGGAACGGGTTCCATTCAGGCTTTGTAGAACATTTTGTACTTTTCAAGGAACCATCTTGCTTTGCACCAGCTTTTACTGGAACCAAGGAACTACACCAGTGCCAACAGAGGGCGCTGCACAGCGGTAGCAAACAGTAGTAACAAGATGGCGGACTGTATAGCCTACGTTTGAGTGTTTGTGGTGTTGTTTCAGAAGTTCCAGTTTCTTTATATCCAGAAAGCAAACATGCATCAACTACTGGTGAAGATGTAGAAGAGGTTCTCCAGCAGACCAATGGGTGTGACCATTGTTGCCTTCTTTTTCCTCAACAACATTTACATTTAATATCATTAAGCTGATACGCATATCCAGAGTGACATGTAGGCCAATGTAGTGTTAGGAGTCTTGCCCAAGGACTGTTATTGGTGTAGCACAGCATAGTCACCAAGAACGGGAATGGAACCCCAGTCCCTCAGATGGTAGCGCCCTGGCAGGCAATGGCCTTACCTGCTGAGCCACCCAAACCCACAACTGACATGTCCATGGATGTCATCACAGTTTGTGCTGGGGAACCCATTATTCTTTGGCTCCAGCTGGGAATTAACTTTCAGGTTCTAGATGTATATATTTTTGGTGGAAACTGAGGTGGAACAGGAAAACGGTTGGAGGAAATGAACTAATCTGGATCTTATTGGGTTCCGCACCACTGGCACCAGCCCTGCTCCTATGTTCCTGAGGCTTAGACCTTGAGAATACTTCTGAGACGTGTGCGTTAGACCATCTCGCATTAAGGGGCTTGACCTATCTGAGCCTAATAACGATGGTTGCACTTAGATCCTACTTGCCCTGATTTGTTAGACCATGAGTGCTCTAGTTATATGACAACCTTCAGTCTTATCCTTGCCATGAAATGCTGTCCCCTGCGGCATCACCCCCTCCACCACACCTTGTCTCTCTTTGGCCTCAGCCTTCTAGGGCTTTGGCGGAGCAGGGCTAGTAGCAGTAAGCGATGCATGAGCTCCGTTTGGTTTGTGAAGGTTAAGTCGTACGGGAGGAACTGTTGTCGAAAGGAAGGCGTCTGCAGCCCCCAGCGGAGGTCTGGCTGCCGTGATGCAGATGAGAGGATGATTCATGATTGACTGGCAGAGAAGGAAAAGAGGTATTTGTCAAGTGCCAGGAGCGGAGCGCTGCCAGAATGCAAATGGACTGTTAATTGAGTGTTGGATGGCTTTGAGTAATGGGAGGAGATTTCCAGCCATCAATGCACATCACCACGATGAGTAGAATGACTATAAAAACAGGCCCCACAATGCACAATGCAGACAAATCCGCAGAAATGAGAGCTTATCAACAAGATAAACAAGTTTTGCTGGCAGATTGAAAGATA
The DNA here is from genome assembly GCA_024036415.1 of Prochilodus magdalenae. Lineage (NCBI taxonomy): Eukaryota > Metazoa > Chordata > Actinopteri > Characiformes > Prochilodontidae > Prochilodus > Prochilodus magdalenae. The sequence continues at coordinate 423,449 of JAMWET010004298.1, forward strand.
ATTAGTGTATGTTTGTTTGGCTAACGCTGTACATTGTGCTTGAATAAGCCTACGGGTGTGATATGCATGCTGGTTTACCCTGGCTGTGTCGTCCTTTGCTGACCCCTCACCTTGAGCGCCGAATGTTTTGTATGTCCTGACACCTGGCCGTGATTGGTGGTGGAGGTCTTCTTTTGTTCAGCGTCATGTCTTTTCCTTCTCCCACAGCAAAGTCATCTCTCAATTTTCGTCCCTATAAAAGGATCACAAAGCAGTTCTTGCTGAAGCAGCTGGTCCACAAGGACTACATCAGAAGAGGGCGGCTCAGTACTCTGTGATGAGCAATCGTCTCCAAACGGGTACAGATAAGGAGTCCTTGAACAGAGCACAGGAGAGTACACTGGGCCACATTCACCAACATTATGAACTCTGAAAGTGTTTATCGGAGAATTCACTGTGCCTTAAACAAGCTTGCTCCGTTGTATGCAGTGAAATTCAGACGGTCTGAGCGCAGCTGCCGCATCATCCTGATTATTTTTGGGTCTGTGACCTTTGCACAGAGGCTTACCCTCCCTTCATACTCAAAGGCAACAGCTTGCTTAGGTCGCCCCAAGTTTGTCTCTTGGGGGTGTATTCCAGACCACTTGCGATGTCCCACATGGGTATGCACAAAGCTAGCTAGCTAGTGAATGCATATGCCTGTTCATTCCCAGTCCAGGGTGCTTCCTGGCTTTCACCCAATGAGTGCTGGGATAGGCTTCAGAGTTGATGATGTAGAAGGATAAATGGCATTGTATGGAATCCTAGTTGCTAGCATTCATGGCTAGTTTTACTGACCAGCTAGCCTGCTGGCTAATCTAGCTAGCTATTGAGTGACCTACCTCAATAGACACACCAACATATCCGCTACTTTTAGGGTTGCGATTCCGGTTTTATGATTCTGTAAAATACGGAATCGTCCTTTATTATTAATAATTATTATTAAATAATTTAATATTAATACAATTAAATGTCGTGTCCCGTATTAAATCAGTTCTGTTCCTTATTTCCGTAAATGTCCATAAATTTGTTCCATATTTCCGTAAATTTCCGATGTACACGCCTCACACCCACATGAATGATCACAATCCTCCCCTCCTCAGGATAGATAGATAGATAGATAGATAGATAGATAGATAGATAGATAGATAGATAGATAGATAGACTGATACTTTATTGACCCCGAAGGAAATTTAGCATCACACTATCCCCCCAAAAACACCCCATACACCCTTATCCACCATCCACATCCCCACCCGTCACCCCCGGAATCAGATCAAATACTGGACGCGACTTCGAACACATGTCACTCACACAAGACCACGCCCCCGTCCTTTAATTTCGTTTCTGAAAGGTGGCAACCCTATCTACTTTCTTCCATGCTTCGTTTTTCTCCAGCTGTATATGTACAAAGACGGATCATAGAAACAGGGAACTGTTGGAAACTGGAAATGCTGGTAGGAACCAAAACCTCAGAGAGCAAAAGCTGGGGGCCCAAGACCCTTGTGTCTAAGAAGTAGTCTATTGTAGCTTC
>JAMWET010004298.1:430000-440000 GCA_024036415.1 Prochilodus magdalenae
GCCTGTCCTTGCTTATATCACATGTGCAGCTGAGTGTGAAACTTGAATCATTCACATGTCTTACAATGCCAAACCTACCCACCCAGTTTAATTCCTGTGGGCTGATTCCTTCTGGGTGCTGCTACTTGTGCAGCTATTTTGATAAGTGTGTTTCAGTGGAGGCAGTGTGTGCCGCCTGCCTTTGATGTGCATCGCTATCTCAGCCCTCCATACTGTTAATGTCACAGACTTTGTCGCTCACCATTTAGCTAATATTTGAGAAAGGCACCCGTACAATACAGCCGTTTCCCATTGTCATGGCAACAGCTGCTGGAAGGCAGGAAGTGAGGGATGACAGGTTCCTTATCTGTGGAGTAAAATATTAAAGCAAGCTAAGATCTGATCCACCCCCATCAAACGCGCTCTTCCTGGGAGGTTTCATTAACGCTGTCTTCTGCTCTACCTTTACTGACACCTTACACTGATTTGAGGATGTGTTACTTTTGTCTCTCAGTCTTTTTGTTGCTGTTTTACCTCTGCATTTTATCTGCCTGCTCTACAGTGCTTTCTGTCGATCACAGTCTCAGTTCAAAGCCGCTTTGTCGTGGTGCGTGATTACTCTATTCGGTTGTAACGTCTCAGATGCTTTTATTAAACACTTTGGATGTTCAAAGAGTCCTGTTTGCATATCATTCGTAAACAACAACAAAGAATCAGTCAGAATTGTTAGGATGCCAAGCCACTTCAGTGAGTTTCAGTTTCAGTAGAGATTTGTCAGTTTGAGTTTGGTTGAGTTGCCGCTGTGAGTAAAATTGAGTTGATAGTTGAAGTAGGGTTGAGTAGACAGTTTGTATAGAATTGAGTTGACAGTTTGAGTTTGGTTGAGTTGACAGTTTGTATAGAGTTGAGTTGGCAGCTTGAGTTTGGTTGAGTTGGCAGTTTGCGTAGAGTTTAGTTTACAGTTTGTGTAGGGTTGATTTTACAATTTATGTAGGGTTGAGTTGACAATTTGAATTCGGTTGAGTTGGCAGTTTTAATAAAGTTGGGTTGCCGGTTTGAGTAAAGTTGAGTTGACAGTTGAAGTAGGGTTGAGTTGACAGTTTGTATAGAGTTGAGTTGACAGTTTGTATAGAGTTGAGTTGACAGTTTGTATAGAGTTGAGTTGACAGTTTGAGTTTGGTTGAGTTGGCAGTTTGCGTAGAGTTGAGTTTACAGTTTGTGTAGGGTTGAGTTGACAATTTGAGTTTGATTGAGTTGGCAGTTTTAGTAAAGTTGGGTTGTCGGTTTAAGTAAAGTTGAGTTGACAGTTTGAAAAGGGTTAAGTTGACAGTTTGAATTTGGTTGGGTAAACGGTTTGAGTAAAGTTGAGTTGACAGTTTGAAAAGGGTTAAGTGGACAGTTTGAATTTGGTTGGGTGATTGGTTTGAGTATGGTTCAGTTGACAGTTTGAGTAGGGTCGAGTTTTTATTTGGCATAGGGGTTGAGTTGACAATTTGTGTATGGTTTAGGTGACAGCTTGCATAGAGCTGAGTTGACAGTTCGAGTAGGGTTGAGTTGACAGTTTGAGTTTCGTTAAGTTGGTAGTTTGAGTAGAGTTGTTGGTTTGAGTAGGGTTAAGTTGACAATTTCAGTGGGGTTGAGTTGTCAGTTTGAGTAGGCTTGAGTTATTAGTTTGAGTAGGCCTGAGTTGTCAGTTTGAGTGGGGTTGAGTTGTCAGTTTGAGTAGGCTTGAGTAGACAGTTTGAGTAGGCTTGAGTTGTCAGTTTGAGTAGACTTGAGTTGTCAGTTTGAGTGGGGTTGAGTTGTCAGTTTGAGTAGACTTGAGTTGACAGTTTGAGTGGGGTTGAGTTGTCAGTTTGAGTAGGCTTGAGTTGACAGTTTGAGTAGACTTGAGTTGTCAGTTTGAGTGGGGTTGAGTTGTCAGTTTGAGTAGACTTGAGTTGACAGTTTGAGTGGGGTTGAGTTGTCAGTTTGAGTAGGCTTGAGTTGACAGTTTGAGTAGGCTTGAGTTGTCAGTTTGAGTAGACTTGAGTTGACAGTTTGAGTGGGGTTGAGTTGTCAGTTTGAGTAGACTTGAGTTGACAGTTTGAGTGGGGTTGAGTTGTCAGTTTGAGTAGACTTGAGTTGACAGTTTGAGTGGGGTTGAGTTGTCAGTTTGAGTAGGGGATTAAGTTGACAGTTTGCTGGTGTCTCTATATTGTTTAATAAAAGTTTTTTTCTTATTTCTATTAGGCCCAAGGCTTATATTATCACTAAGCATTTTGACTAATAATCTAATAGAAGAGGAGTAATAATATATTAATAATTAGTGCTATGGACATTAAGAGATGTGGCATTACTGGAGAATTATACTATATCCCTGCCTTTAATTAAGCACATGTATTTAAGCATTCATGAATGCAGCTTTGCTTGAATGCTTGTCTTGCTGTCCTGGAATGTCGATTCACTCTGTAAAGAAAACCAATTGGCCACATAGTTAAGCCAATAATGCAGAGCTGCACCAAATTTAAAAACAGGTCTTGTTTTAATGACTCACTTGACCTTTTTTTTGAAGGACTATTGAATGCATCTCTCAGTACACCGGGCCATCCCAATACCTGTCCTTGGACTGAACATACCATGCTCAAGAAACAAAATCGCCCTCATCCTATTAACAAACTTGCACATGTGACTAAGGTATGCAGGTTCATTCACCCCCCCCACGTCCCACCCCCACTCAGCTCCTGGCATTGAGTTTTCCTTTCCCAGTTTTCAATATTCAATTATCCTTTCCACCTTTTCACATGCAGTATCATTGAAGGATTAGATTAGCTGAAGGGTGGGATGTTTGCACGAACGAGAGCAAGCGAGGGGAAAGCGATGGAGACTACTCAGACACCTTGTCATCTCCCAGCGTTCCGCTCTTCCCTCCTGGCTTGTTAATTGCTTGTTTGCCATTAGAAATTCCCAGTGTGCACCAGAAGTTCTTTTTTTGCATGCGTCAGCAAAATCTTATCATGCAAGCAATTACTTTTGTCCATAAAGTTAATAAGGCCAATATTTAAATCACTAGCGCGGGAGCGGCGAGATATTCATGCTTGATTGGTAATAAATCGGGAGCGCTGTTGATGTGTGTTTAACAACATGGGTTTGATGGCCGTGATCTTACAGGGCGTGAACTGCAATATAAGCCTGTTAGGCAACTTTTTTTTTCCCCCTTCTGCCCATAAAATGTAATGCTAGGCTTATCAGAGTTAAATGTCATGTACATGCCTTAGCCAGCCCTGGGAAATAAGATATTGGACTCGGAGATGCTATCTGCCGTTCCGCAGCAGTAGGAGAATGATAGATCTAATTTCTTTTTTTCTTTTTTTTCTTTTTTTTGTGTTTTAAAGCTGAAAAATATTCTACCCAAACTAGATAAGAAGACCTCTAACCCAACACCGGAGATGCTTTGTTTCATAGGTTCCTCAGCAGGGTATATTTCATAATCACACATACACAATAAATAAATGAACTCAGTTGACACTCAGTGTTACCGTCCCCAGCTGGCTCTAAAGGCCGACCATAGCCGTTTCATCCAGTTCTGTAACATCACTGTTGCGTCCCACTTTCCTACTTCACAGATCTCTATCTGCTTTCAGAACTTAGCATCACACTGCAATATATACCGCCTTAACCGGAGCATCCCCTGTAGGCAAGCCTCACACTGCCGCTTCACCCAGAACAGGTCCCTCTCGCTGACCTAATTCAAGGTACTGAAAATTTGCAGCCTGGCGATAGCAAACCACTTTATTTATCCTTCCTCTCTTGACATGCCCCCTTTGAGGAATGTAGATTACCTCCAATAGTATATTTTAGCAGTCTAGCGGAACATGCACAGACTAATATAGCATATCCTTTCATTTCCATGCATGGAATATGGTGTGAGCCCACCGTATGTCTGTGATGTATAAGGCGAGTATGTAACTGGAGCGGAGCACAGCTTCCTCACCGCTTTGCAAGCACATGTTAAGTGGAATTGGTAATGATAGGAAGGATTATATGTATGTGTTAGGATTATATATATGTATATATATATTAGTATACATTAGGGAGGGTAAGATTTACAGATGTGTATGAGTGCATAGGCATAAAAGTTAATGATGCAATTGCCTGGATAGAAAAAAATGCACTGGATGGGATGCATTTAAACTCGTATTGCATCAACAAGATCTTTGCATTGATCGTATATATATATATCGTCGCTGTCCAAAGAAAAACAAGTATCTCCAAAATGGCAACTTGACAGGAGAGGCCAAAAACCTCATTTCATTTGAATGGAAGTCAATGGAACCAGACGTCTTTCCAAACACTTTTGGGCCGTTTCTGTGGGTCCATTTATCATGAGATTCTCACACAGTGTAAATGGCAGCAGCTGTGGTCAAATGATGCATAAAAGTAAAAATGGACAAAAATGGAGATACATGTACAGTTATGCAGTTATGTTACAGGCAGATATTTAAATGAGTGCAGGTGTGGTCTGGCTCCATGAGGGCATGCACATGCAGTCAACAGGCTCTGGACAGCCCAAGCAGATCACCAACAGAACACTTTTTACAAAGAATATAATTAGCATACGGAATTAAAAAACACATCAATGATTATGTTTCGTTTATTATTATTATTATTATTATTATTATTATTATCTTACGCTGTATGAAACCCACATTAATTGATTAAATTAATTAATTAAAGATTAATAATGTCATTCTATTGTCTGACACCAGAATCTATTTCTGCCCATTAGGCTTGTTCTGGTCTCCATTTGGTAGCCACTGTTGTGTAATAGGGTTAATAACTGACCTGAAACATACAAATCTACATTTCCATATACATCATATACATACTGGGATGTTGTTTTTATTGTATTTGTTAAATACTTGAATGTTGAATTTGATGTCGGCAGCCCTGCTGTATGCATTTGATTCAGTGCCATGAAATTAGTGCAAATTGCCCTGGATGTCAGGAAGCACTCAGTTTGAATTTCTGATAAACATGCTGTGCATGCTGAACCAAGACAGGGAACGAGCGAGCGCATCTTTCATGTGTGGAAATGTGATTTTTTTTTTTTTACTGGCATATTAATAATTCAATATCCAGTGTATTGAACATTGACAATATGACTATATATTGATTATACTTACAATATATTCACATGGCATTTTGTGCAGAGGTCACTAGTTTGACCTTATGACGTCAATAGTCACACATCATTTTTAAATTGCATTTTAATAACACCTAAATCAACTCCAGTTCTGTTTTGCTCTGGAAATGTATGTCAGAAAATGTAGTTAGTGTTCTATTTCATCTGATCTAAAGAGGAAGAACGGTATGATAAACTGATAATGAGCTAAAATACCATGTTTTATTGGATACATATTTTTATTATAATGCCTCTCAGCACAGAACTGAATCTGTAATATGTACTAAAGAACTAAAGGTTGTGTGAACCAACTACACCATTAAAAAAAACAAAAATAAATAAATAATTAAATATACTATTATGAACAGACCCACAGAAATGCTGAACAATGATCTCCCAGAAGGAGGTGTGGGATTGCAGTGCTGTTGGGAAGGAAGATAAAGGTCACCAGGATCAATAAACTGATGATAGCTTTAGACTGATATGGGTAATATTTAATGAGGTAATGTTGGATATGTGTATGTATATAAGTGGGTATAAGTTTACCATGTGGGAAACAGCTGCATTACCAGGACAGGACTCCCAGGGAGACTGCTGCCATCAGGGTTCTAGAGGTTATAGGTCAAACATCATTTGGAGCAGAGCTGACCATCTGGTAAAACCAGACAAGGACGCGTTGTCCTTGTGCATTAAGGGTGTGGTGAAGCGGTGTATGAAAACCCTGTGACAAGTTTTTTGTCTTTGGACTGGACTGGACAAGACAGAGCTGTGAGTCAACTGCGCCCCCCTTGAAAGAAACTACTACAACATCTCCAGCCTCCACTCTCCTGACTCTACCTTTCTGTGCAAGCCAGATACGAACCTACAGCACACATACAGAGGTAGTGTCTCTCAGTGTGGTACCAGTGGCAGAGGGCTGCACCACACGGGACTACGTGCATGCAGGCTGCTTCAACGACTGCCCATGACACCATGTCGACGTCACCAGAGACCAGACTGTAACTGAGTGACTCAGAATGACAGCAGGTCACCTTCAGTGATGGGTCCCGCTTTGTCTTGGTGGAGACGACCAACCAATCCATGAGTGGAGGCACCGAGGTCAGCACCAAGATGAACGGTTGGTTTGTTGTGGGGCGCCACACATACAGAAGGCCCGGTGTCACTCCCCCTCCGTCCCTACCGCACCATCTGCAGGAACTGTTTGAGAATGTTCAAGCTTCATGGGATGGATTATCACAGGACACCATCAGGAACCTCTACAGGACAGTCTGCCATGGTGCGTTAGACACTACTTCTGTATGTGTAGCTCAATAAACATTGATCATATCAGTCTAAATGTATCATCAGTTATTGATCCTGGTCACCTTTATCTTCCTTCCCTACAGCACTGCAATCCCACACCTCCTTTTGGGTGCGGCTACTCTTGTCCAGTGCTAAGGAGCACGTCTGCTATAGAAGGTTCATGTGTGCAGTTGGTGTTTTCCATGAAAAGCGTGACTGATTGTGAAATATTAAAAGGCATTTGTCAGCGCCTCTATTCTTTGTACTGCAAGATGCTTTAACTGTAGTGGTGCGACTGTGGGGTTATTGCCTTCTCCCCTCGGTGCACTTCCCTTATTGGTCCATCATTCTTGTTTCTAGTCTCTGAGAGTTTCCCCGCGCCTCTGTAAACGGCCGTGGATGTTATTCATGGCCTGTAAAGCTGCGTTCTTGGTGCCTTCTTTTGTTTATTTGTGTCCTGAAATGATGGCAAATAGATGAAGCAATCTACCGAGATTCCTAAATCCGCAGGAGAATAAATGCTAAGTAGCAATTTCATTAAGTGCAGGAAGTGGTTTACATAGGCCTGGAACCCAGAGTGCCAAACATCTGCCCTGAATTTCAATAACCCTTTGTCCCCTTGCGTGGTAGTTAAGTTCCATTCTTTGCCTTTCCTCACTCTTACAGAGTGGCTCCTACACGGATGTCATTCTTTTAAGGACGTGGAGGGTTTTCGAGTTCCATTCATCAGTCGTTTTTTTGTTTTTTTTCTTCCTCTTCTTTTTTAATTGTCAAATAGTGTTGTCAAACGCATCCTCAAGACTCCGCGTCCTGCCGTTCGTGTGTGGTTTGAATTAACTTGTTGCTCTTATCCTCCTCTATCCTCAACTTCCCGTAATTTCTTGAGAAATTGCACACAATAGGTGGGAATATGGTGAGGCACGAGGAAAATTAACTGTATGAAAGTTAAGGAGCCATGAAATTAAAGGGTACGCTTCCTTCTCACGGTTCCTGTGCACAATTCATCAGTAGAGGAAGTGTTTGCAAATACGCCGGCTCTGAATCAGAACTTGCGCTGTAAAGCAGTCCTGCCAACAATTATTCTTAGCAATGCACTGCGCAATATAAAGGCCGTTTACTACGTGTTCATAAACAATGAGTTCTTTTTCATTTCACTCGCAAGAATCAAATAATTGGGGATGTATTTCATCTCAAAGGGCTTTTCCCTGGCCAGAGCTATTTGATCATGCAGGAGTGCTATCTAGACTTGTACGATGTATCAAAAGTGCCAAACTTTGTTTCAGTACAGCTGCAGTTCAGTATCTTTTCAATACATCAATTTAAAAGTACTAGAACCAGACAGACCGGTTGTTGCATGAATAAAGAGTCACCATTCCCATAGAACATCGTTTTTTAAAGATCCTCTATGCTAATTTATGTTTCCTTAAATCGCTTGTCTACCGCACCATCTACAGGAACTGTGTGAAGATGTTTAAGCTGCATGGGATGGATTATCACAGGACACCATTAGGAACCTCTACAGCTCCATACCGAGACGTCTGGCATGTTGGGTTAGCAATCATGATGGCCCACGCACCATACTGAGAGACAGACTTCTGTATGTGTAGCTCAATAAATATTGATCATATCAGTCTAAATGTATCATCAGTTATTGATCCTGGTCACCTTTATCTTCCCACACCAGATGGTGCGGTAGGAGTAGAGGTGGAGAGACACCAGGCCTATTGGATGTTTGACATTTGACACAAACTGTTCATCTTGGTCACTCCATATAACAGTCTGGCCTGACACCATTGCAGTCTTTGGTGATGGTGACGTGGTGTTAAGGCTAACCCTGCATCATGCAGCCATCTGCCAATGGTGCTGGCACTAGCAGGATAACTCATGGAGGACACCGCTGCTCACTGAATGTCTGCATTCGTGGCTGTTGGGTCAGTCAGGCCCGTCCTTGGTTGTGTCACATGAGTTTTATTATGTAGCATAATATGTAACAATATTAGTAGTATTTCTTAGGTTTTATAAATTGGAACAGACAAAATAGAATTTGTAGTGCCATATATGATGATTGTGCTACCATTAATAATAATATATAATAAATATATATAAATAATAATATCTACAGTGATTTAAATTCTGTATTTTTTAAACTGTGCTACACTAAATCCAATTAAACAGGCCTAATTATGCTGTCTTTGTAATGGGACATACTCCTTAAGTACTTATCCACAACATTTTCTGAGAACTGCATTCCTCCTATTGCCCACCACAAAGCCCAGCAGCTGGAACTTGAATTGGTTTGCCTCAAAGCAGCCCAAGCCGAGTTCCATCTCCTGACTGAAGTGAAGAAACTGCTTCGTTGACTTCTCCTACAAGTTGGTGTAGCTCAGCGGTTAACACCACTACCCACCAGAGAGCTACCACCCATGTGGGAGATGGGGGTTTGATTCCCAGTCTAGGTAGCAAATGCTGAGCTACACCAGTAAGAGTCCTTGGGCAAGACTCCTACCACTGCACTGGCCTACCTGTAAAGCGATTGACCTTGTAAGTCGCTCTGGATAAGAGCGTCAGCTAAATGCCTTAATGTAAATCTGAAATAGACCACCTAGTGCCATCATCAGGCTGTTATGCGAGGAATCTTCCTTACCTGTAGACTGCACATGTGTTCCTGCTCTTGGCGGCAGCATGATAAGATTAGCCTGCTCCCTGCTGTATTCACTGTACATCTCTGGGTTGGTTTCCTCAGTCTGAGATATAGTGGCTGTTCGTCTGAGATAAGGTGGTCTTGAAGGTGACCCAACTTTAAGATCTGTCCTTTGGCAGTGCTGAGAATGATCCACCACCCACATAATACCTGCTCGGTGGTGGCCCTGTGGGGGTCCTGATCATGGAAGAACCAGGTAACAGATGGACTACAGTCTTAACAAAGTTCTCCTATATGGTAGGAGGAGGTGCAATGGACAGCATAGTGTAAATACAAGGAGGTGCGTGGGTGTATACCGCAAACCACTGTAATTCAACATTCCTGATACATTAATTTATCTTTGCATGTGATCTGGATATACAGCACCAGTCAAAAGTTTGGACACACCCAACTAAATGGATGGTGTTGGTGATCTTAAAGACTCTACAGTCGTACACCTAACAGCGCCAACAGACGAGAATCTGAACCAGCCCATATCCTGATACACCACATCTACTCCTGATGCACCACAGTATGATATTCCTCCATATCTCCACCTCTAATATATATACTTATCTAATTTCTGCACAGTGTAAAAGCTCTAGTTCTCCTTTCAGGTTAGTGAATATTCATGATGGGCCGACCAATAGAATCGCTCCAAACCTGCTTAGTAATAAACCTTGTCCTATCAGCTCCACTGCAGGGTCAGAAAGCTGGTTCATCCTCCTGTGAATGTCCATTCTGGAGGGTTTTTAAGGTGGACTGTATAATTCCGTGAGTGATTTTGTTTTTGTTTGATGTCTTCACTTTTATATAAGGTAAAGCATTAAGATGAACAGAAGGGGAACCTTATGTAAGAAGGGATGTCTAAATATTTGACTGGTAGTGTATGTTCA
>JAMWET010004298.1:442500-510000 GCA_024036415.1 Prochilodus magdalenae
GGGACCCTCTGCAAAGATTAAAGACGTGTTTTTGCGGCCTAAAATACGGCCACCCACAATGACACTCCTGTTTGTAGTTAGCTGTGAGAGCCCCGAGCAGCAGAGGCTCAAAAGAGTGAGGAAGGAGTGGCGTTCCCACAGCGCGGATTATTTGTAGCTGTATGCTGATGGGGGCTTGTTTTGCTCCCAGGCCTTATGGATGCAATGAAAGGTGCAGGTGACCATTATGCATCTTAACAACAGTCACCTGCATGTGGGCCCCCGGAACTCAGTCTTCAGAGTAGGAGAGGGGGCAGTTCGCCTGGCCTGATGTATTGAAATCGCCAGGCTGGAGGACCAGGGCTAAGCAGATTGTTGAGGCTATCCGTGGAGTCCAGGTCCAGCAGAGGGCTTGTTTGTTAGTGTAATGGCCGTCAGGAGGCATTGATTACTCTCCCAGGTAGTCCACTGCATTAGCGCCTCAGGCTGACCGGCATCTTTTTAATGTTTTTTTTTTTGTTTTGTTTTTTTTTTTTCCAGATTTCAATTCAAAATTGCTAATTGTACCTCTGCTTAAGTGTTCAGTGGACTGCTCCTGCTGTGCTTGCACCATAGGTCCTTACTTTCTTATTTCTTCTTTTTCATTGTTTAGTTCAGGGACTAGCCTGTGCCTAATACAGACATAAACACATTCTATAACGAGGCATAGACTGTAAGACGTGACTCCTATTCACACTTGTGTGTGTGTGTGTGTGTGTGTGTGTGTGTGTGTGTGTGTGTGTGTGTGTGTGTGTGTATATACACAAATATATCGTCACTGTCCAAAGAAAAACATGTATCTCCAAAATTGCAACTTTACAGGAGAGGCCAAAAACCTCATTCAATTTTAATGTAAGTCAATAGAACCAGACATCTTTGTTCTGTTTGGCCATTCATCGTGCAGTTCTCATAGCATGTAATAAATATATATATATGTGTATGTGTGTGTGTGTGTGTGTGTGTGTGTGTGTGTGTGTATATATAGTGTTTAAGGTGGTAGTAACTTTAGGTTCCTGCAGATGGCGCTATAAATACCTGTGGGATGTGAGTGATGGATCCATAGATTGGGAAGAGGTACTACAGTGCAGGGAATGTCTCATTCCATGTGTGGAAAATGCTCCAGAGCAGATGGTAATGACTGGCTAAAAGGAGTGACTGAGCACGTGGGCGTGGCCAAAGACCATAGTGTGAAGGAAGTAGCTGAATCTGCAGGTGTATGGAAGCATACGGTCATGCTTGTCTACCAGCAGTGGCTAAATTCCCAGTCTACAGGAAACTCTCTTCGGAATTGTACCAGGGAAGGCATCCACCAGATCTGGCCCAACTGACCAATTCTTTGACGTAAGAGTGTCTGAACACTGATGTGGCCTACATCCAGAAACTGGTCCAGTCCATGCCAAATCCACTCACAGCAGTTATTGATGTTCATGCAGGTATTACATGCTATTAGGCATGTTTCAGTCAGAGGGACTATTTTTTTTCTCCACTGAGCTTTATTGTTACTGATTGCTGGAATCTATTAACGGTGCCGTAGAATGGGAAACTGTATATCCGCTGTTCTAGTTGAGTAAGAAGAATTCAGTAAATAGAACTGACATACCATGAACCTCAAACAGTGTTGTTCCTTCTTCAAATACAAATCCTGCATTTACAAAAGAGGTATGGTAAAACAGGCCGTTTCCAAAATCCAAAACAGTTACAGGACAGACTGAGTAATACTGGCATCCCGACAGCTTACTACAATGGAGCAACAGTAGCACAAATGATTGACAAAGTTGTGAAGTAAAATGGTAGAATGTTGTGTTCCACCTTAAATGCTCCAGCTCGTACAGGCTGTAACTACAGCACCATTTAAGGTAGAATGGGAAATATAAATACAAAGTCCAATTTCAGCTTCCGCTTCTGAAACAAGATCATGGACAACTTTCATTTTAGTTCATTGTAGTTTTTAGCTTGCTCTGCACGTTCAGCTCCGGACAGTTTCTCCAACCCTTGTGCAATATGGAGCAGCTCTGCTCAGCTGAGGGTGTTAGCTAGCGCTCTGGAGCAGTAGTGCAGGGCTTTGCTCTGTGCTGGGCAACTAAAACAGACATTCCTTCCTTTTTGAGATCTAATACAGGCAGGTAGGACTCAGGTGTCATTATGGCATTGACAGGAATGGACTGTTTGACTGGTTTGCTTAATAAACAGGCAGGTTGTCGTGCTCCCTTTAGAAACACTGAACAAAACATTGCCGTCGGACTGAAGTACACGAAAGAGACGCAGAGGAGCGTGTGGCTTCATGGAAATGGATGAAAGTATCAGTTTTTAAATGGCCTTTTAGTTTCTAAGAATTTTAATTAGTGAATTTATTAAATTTGATTAAATGCATGAGCTGATATTGATATTTCCCAACACATGCTCAGATGCTTGTTCTGAAAATGATCCCGGTAAAATATCTGAAGTGTTTTTTAGTCTGATGAAACACATACACTTTTATTTTATTTACTGTTTTAGGCTAGTCCTGATGTGCTACACCCTCCGTACACACTTGACCAGACGTCTCGGCCTGGAATTGTAGAGGTTCCTAATGGTGTCCTGGGATAACCATCCCATACAGCTTCAGTATTCTCTCACAGTTCCAATCTTCACCCCAGAGCAGCTCCTGTGCTGTACTAACAATGTGTAGAGCGGTCACCTTCGCTGATTCACTGGCCATGCTGTCAGGTTTCAGACCTGCTGTAAAAGTGCTCAAGTACACCAGAAGGCTACATGCCAGAGCTGAGACCTAAGGGCTTTGTGGAGTGGATGTATGGTGATGCTCAGATAACATCACTGTGTGTATATATTTGAAATTTCTCATAAATTCACCCAACCTTATTCCTCCATGATATACCAGCCTCTTATCATGAGATTTGCACCATGCATTTTCTCTGTCAGCCTGTAACTCAAAGTGCGATCTTTCTTAGGCGTATTTGCTCTTTTATCTTGAGGGGCCATGCGGAAGGTACACGTGTCAGTCGTCAAACACTGACATCGCTCTCTGGGTGTTGCGTTTGTCTAATGAATAGAGCTCATGTTTGCTATTAAGTATGATACCTCGAAAGAACCTTCCCCGAGGTCTGAGAAGGCAGAGGTAGTGCGGTTAGCTCTGGTGTGGTTGTATTACATGTTACTCCAGGGGTCAGCAACAAGCAGCTCTTCTAACTGCCCCCTTGTGGCTCCACAGCAGTATTATATTTTATGTGCAAACAAAATAATCCTACTTTGCACTGGAGTAAAGTTAGCTGAGTGCTCCAACACAGTTTTAACAACAGATTGTGACGATGGACAAAACAGAGCGTCATGCGTGGCATGAAGCAAGGCATAGTTTATTAAAGAGGTTGTACAGAAACACAGCAACACCAAGAACCAAGAAATACAATCAAGGCCTAAACTGAGTCGGAGTCAGTAAACAGGCAGGGGTCAAACCGAGCAGACAATCAGACCAGGCAGAGGCACCAGAGGGAATAAACGAGAGGAGTAAACCAGAGAGTCAAAGCCAAAGTCAAAGCCAAAGTCAGAGAGTCAAAGTAACAAGATAAAACAGAGAGAGAACGCTCAGTACGCAACTGGGTGGCAATGCTTCGCAATGAGCCAGAGACATATTTAAACAAACAGGCTAATTAACCCTTATGAAACGATAATATATGGCAATGTATTGGAAAATATAGTGCAATATATTAAATAATACAATGTTATATATGGGAAACAAGTGCATATATTTTGAATATATTTATATAGTGATAAATATATTACAATATATTGTATAATACATAAGAAATTGGCGCTTTTCATATATTGTATGTATGGTAGTATAATATATATTTACTTATATATTGTAATATATTTCATTTTATATGTAATAGACATCATATGTATTTCTCCATATGTATATATATATATATATATATATATATATATAGTTTTATATATATATATAGTTTTATATATATATATAGTTTTATATATGTTAGAATATGTACATATATTGCCACATGTATGTATGAAAATATTCTCACATATACAAAACTATATACATATAGAGATATATATATAAGCAAATATATATTATACTACCATGCATACAATATATGAAAAGTTCCTTATGTATTATACAATATTTTGTAATATATTTATCACTATATAAATATATTCAAAATATATGCACTTGTTTCCCATATATAACATTGTATTATATAATATATTGCACTATATTTTCCAATACACTGATATATATTATCGTTTCATAAGGGAAGGTCAGGTGCATAATCAGTATTCAGGAGACCGAGAGCGGGGCAACGGGGTGTGATTGGGCAAGGATGGACAGGTGACATTAGGTGGTGGGTTATGGGAAATGGAGTCCAGGAGATCTGAGGTGAGAGGAAAACCAGCAGGCATGACACAGATGGTCTTAAATGCCTTTAATTTATGTATAATTGCTAATGCAATGACCTTAACTTGCAACTTTGGAGCGATTAATAATAATATTAATAATAATAATAATAATAATATATAAACAGAAGAAATACTTTTATTTTGCTATATTGGAATACTGTGATGTCAAATCAGTACCACTGAGATAGTGGACACTATCATGGCATAACACTGCCCCCCCTCTAGAGTAATTGTATGTTGAGCACCCTCGGTAAGGCTAATTCTCCGTATGTATGTCCTCACTATGGCATAATCAATTTAAGAGTTGGTCTTGGGTCATTATTACCTGCTGTAGAGCCATCTGTTGGCGAGAGCCGAGGGAGGCGGCTGCCAGGTATCCGGAGCACTGGAGTGGATTGAAACACAGAGGTTTGGAACACAGGGTGCGGGAAGCGAAGGGTGGGGAAGGAGGGAGGTGTTGTGGGGTGTCCAGATGGCTAGGGACACCAGCCTCTTCACATTGCCAAATGGGCCTGAGCATATTTAAGAGTACCGTGACTAAATATAAGCACCCCGTTAAGTCTCTTCAAAGAAGCGGAGGCTGAAAGCGTTCGCACTTCAGCCCCGCTATGACTCACTCCGAGAACTCTGTGGAGTTTTGCTAATTTTGCTGTACAGGGCTGGAAAAATATGCAAAGTTGGAACGCGCTGAAGGATTAAACTCTGTTTATGTGACATTTCAGGCTGATTCGCTTGCACTCTGACATAACGAACTTCAAAGAAAGAGAGAGAGGGAGAAAGGGAGAGAGAGAGAGAGGGGGGACAAATTACCGGTACATTAAAATAGTGCCTTGAGACTGAAGAAATGTCAGTTACAGCCAAATAAATTGTAATATTTCAGTATATGAGGAGGTTATGCTCATAAATCTTGGTTTAAATTTTTTTGAGAAATCCTTTTTGGGCCATAAGTTTATTTTTATAGGGGGACACAAAAAAAACTATAAATATTTTGTCAAATAAATATTTGTAATATTATTAAAGATAATATTAAAGATAACAATATACACCCATAGTCAAAAGCATCATTGCACAAGTAGCTACACCCAGAAATCAACTGACGGGAATGGAAATTGGTGGGTAGGTTTGACATTGCTAATTATTTAAGTTTCACACTCGGCTGCACATGTGATGTAAGCAAGGATGGACCTTATCACTGTACCTGACTGACCCAACATCCACGATTGTGGACATACAGCAGGCAGTGATGCCTCCATGAGTCATCCTGTTAGTGCCAGCACCATTGGCAGATGGCTGCACCACACAGGACTACATGCACAGAGACTGTTGCGACGACTGTCCTTAACACCACGTCAGAGTTCCTAAAGACTGCTATGGTGTCGTGCCAGACTGTCATGGAGTGACTCAGAATGGCAGCGGGTCATCTTCAGTGACGAGTCCCACTTTTGTCTTGGTGGAGACGACCAACGAATCCGATTAGATTATCGAATGGTCCATCAACGAATGGATTATCACAGGACACCATCAGGAACCTCTACAACTCCCGGGTTGTGCAGGCTGTAGAATCAATGTCCTGTGGTATCTAAGGAATTAATAAGTTCCCTGTTTGAAGATTTTGCTGATGATTGGCACTGACGTACGCTGCCAGTCAAAAGTTTAGATACGCCTACTAAGAAGGTTTTCCTTATTTTTAGCCTAACGCATTACGCACATGTGACGCAAGCAAGGACGGGCCTTATCGCTGTACCTGACTGACCCAACAGCCATGGATATTCAGCGAGCAGCGATGTCTACCATGAGTCATCCTGTTAGTGTAGGCACCATTGGCAAACAGCTGCACCACACTGGACTACATGCATGCAGACCGCCACAATGACTGTCACATGCACAGAGACTGCTGCGACGACTGTCCTTATCACCACGTCAAAGTTTGTAAAGACTGCTATGGTGTCGTGCCAGACTGTCATGGAGTGACTCAGAATGGCAGCGGGTCATCTTCAATGGCGAGTCCCACTTTTGTCTTGGTGGAGACGACCAACGAATCCGATTAGATTATCGAATGGTCCATCAACGAATGGATTATCACAGGACACCATTAGGAACCTCTACAACTCCATGCTGAGACGTCTGGCATGTTGGGTTAGCAAACATGGCGGCCCAACCCCATACTAAGAGACAGACTTCTGTAGGTGTAGCTCAATAAATATTGAGCATATCAATCCTGGTAACCTTTATCTTCCTTCCCAACACCACTGCACTCCCACACTTCCTTCTGGGTGCAGCTATTCTTTTGATGCTGAGTGTATAATATACACATGTACATACTATTACTGTGTAATTTGCTAATGGCTAGCATGATTAAACAGATGGGCACGGTTGCTCATTGCCCAATGTAAAAACATATAACCAGCTGCCTAGCATTCATAGCACCGAATCTGGAGGAATGCATCATCACTAATTTCTAAAATCTGGAATGGTGTTTTCACCACTTTACTGGAATTAGGGCCCTAATAATCCCAGCTATATTCCAATACATGATTGTTTTGTCTCCTGCTATTAGCCCAATATTAAAGGGAGCTATCAATGCATTGCCATTTAGTAGTGTGGCATCAGAAGTGCTGCATCAAAGTGAGAGTATTCCCAACTATAAGATAAACTGAACACCAAATTAGTGCCCCTAACGTCTGTTGGTTGCCGTGTTGAGCACACCAACCAGTTATTGATGTTGGTTTGTTCAGGAGCCGTGTATGGATCCCTCGCTTGTTCATCCCGTCATTCGTTCAGCCATTTATTCCTTTGCTTAGCTTGTTTGATGTGTGACTTGTCCAATCATTCTCACTGCAAGTACATTGTAACTGGGGCTTTGAGGGAACAGAGAGCTCGCTCAAATGGACTATTCATTATTTCAGGTTTTGCTGCTCGTGTTGACAGGCGTGACAGGCATTATGGCGATCTATCACAATGTCACAGATGGAGAAGACCTCATTTACACCTGAAGGTGACATTCTATTTGTGACAGCATTGGGTGATAATGACTGATCTGCGTATTGCCGAACACAAGCGAGCCGCACTAAATTTAGAAGCACTCTCCTTGGTAGTGAGTGACTTTCATCAAAAAAGGAACTTCAGTGGATACAAATTCCCCCCGGGGCGTGCAGGCTGTAGAATCAATGTCCTGTTGTATCTAAGGAATTAATAAGTTCCCTGTTTGAAGATTTTGCTGATGATTGGCGCTGACTTACGCTGCCAGTCAAAAGTTTAGATACGCCTACTAAGAAGCTTTTTTTCATTACGCACATGTGACGCAAGCAAGGACGGGCCTTATCGCTCTACTGGACTAACTCAACAGCCACGACTGTGGATACTCAGCGGGCAGCCATGTCCACCATGAGTCATTCTGTTAGCACCATTGGCAGACAGCTGCACCACACTGGACTACATGCATGCAGACCGCCACAATGACTGCCATATCAACAACACCACATCAACGTCACCTAAGACGGCAATGGTGAGGTACCAGAATGTCATGGAGTGACTCGGTCATCTTCAGTGAGGCGACCAACGAATCTGTGTGTGCTGGCTCCATGGTCAGCATCAAGGTGAACGGTTTGTTGTCACGCGTCACACGTCCAGATGGCCTGGTGTCACTTCACCTTTACCCCTACCGCACCATCTGTAGGAGCTGTGTGGGATGGATTATCACAGGACACCAATGAGAACCTCCATAACTCCAATGCAGAGACGTCTAGCAAGTTGCTTTTTGCAAATATGGCCGCTCAAAGCCATACTGAGAGACTTCTGTATGTGTAGCTCAATAAATATTGATCATATCAGTCTAAATGTATCATCAGTTATTGATCCTGGTAACCTTTATCTTCCTTCCCAACACCACTGCAATCCCACACCTCCCTCTGGGTGCAGCTATTCTTTTGATGATGTGTGTGTATTAGAGGTGGAGATATGGCAGAAATATAATACTGTGATAACTCATCAGTATATGTGGTATATCAGGGTATGTATGCTTTCAGACTGTCTTTAGTTGGATGTGTCAATGTTTGATTGATCCTCATAACACTATTAATGATGGATTGAACAAACATATCAACAACATTATGGTCCTCCTTTAGTCCTCATCTTGGGCAAATGAGTCAGTACTGTGGAAGGTGTGTAGTCCGGTGGTGTTAGCAGGTTGCTAAAGAAAGTGTTGTTTAAACACGAACCCTTCAATTCATTTTAAGCATACAGTATACCTTTGGGAAACCACCAAGGCTGATCTCTAATTAGTGCCTGGGCTTGATTAACTGTGAGCCCAGTGGAGTAAAGTGAGTTGCTCATGGCCTCCTCATGGGGATCGCCGCTCAAATCTTTAAGACTGATTAAATGTAGCCTCAAGTTTTGTTTATATTAGCATTTCATTT
The DNA here is from genome assembly GCA_024036415.1 of Prochilodus magdalenae. NCBI lineage: Eukaryota > Metazoa > Chordata > Actinopteri > Characiformes > Prochilodontidae > Prochilodus > Prochilodus magdalenae. The sequence goes on from JAMWET010004298.1 coordinate 451,350, forward strand.
AATGGAAAGGACACTTCCACACCTAGATGGACACCGCTGTCAGCTGTGATTGCAGTTTTCACACAAGATGACAATGCCAGGATTCATCGGGCTCAGATTGTGGAGGACTGGCGCTGTATGACGATAATGAGACCATAAATACCTACGGGTTGTAAGTGATGGGATTCATAGACCAAGACAAGGTGCTACAGTGCAGGTAATGTCTTGTTCCATGTGTGGAAAATGGCTCCAGAGCAGATGTTAATGATTGGCTAAAAGGACTGCATGTGGGCGTGGCCAAAGACCACAGTGTGAAGGAAGTAGCTGAATCTGCAGGTGTATTGAAGTATTCGGTGACCCCTGCCTACAGGGAATTCTCCTCGGAATTGTTCCAGAGAAGACATTCACCAAATGTGTGGAGTGACACCAGCCCTTCTGGATTTGTGAAGCATGACAACAAACCATTCACCTTGGTGCTGCCAATGATGCATTTACATTTAGAGCATTTAGCTGACGCTCTTATCCAGAGCGACTTACAAGGTTAATCATATTACAAGTATAAGCCAACGTAGTGTTAGGAGTCTTGCCCAAGGACTCTTATTGGTCTTATTGGTGATGCCTCCACACATGGATTTGTTGGTCGTCTCCATCAAGACAAAAGCGGGACTCGTCACTGAAGATGACCCGCTGACATTCGGAGACTCTCCATGACAGTTTGGCACGACACCACTGCAGTCTTTTGGTATGTTGACGTGGCGTTAAGGACAGTCATCATAGTGGTCTTTGTGCATGTAGTCCTGCGTCGTGTAGCCGTCTGCCAATGGTATTGGCACTAACAGGATGACTTATGGAGGTCCACAGTCGTGGCGGTTGGGTCAGTCAAATATAGCGAATAGGCCGGTCCTTGCTTACGTCACTTATGATACTAATAATCCCAGTTCATTTCAAATAAACGATTGTTTTGGCTCCTGCTATTAGCCCAGTGTTAACGCGAGCCATCAATGCATTGGCCATTCAGTAGTGTGGCATCAGAAGTGCTACATCAAAAATGAAGTTTTCCCAGCTATAAGCTGAACTGCACACCAAATGAGTGCCCTAATGAATCACGAACCGTCTGTTGATTGCTGTGTTGAGCGCATCGAGCAGTTTCTCATGTCCCATTTGAGCGATGCGCCAGTTTTCTGATGAGTCACCAGAGTTCACTCAGTCTGACAAATCAGAGGCATGCAGTCGGAACATTCCAGTCCAAGCATTAACGGCGTTAATGAAAGCCTGATTGCGAGTAAGCTCTCTTTTTCTGCCCACCCTGATGGCGCGGTCAACAAAGGGAAAGTTCTTTCACCAGCGAACGCATCACCTTGCGAGCAGGAGCTCTTTTCTTTGCCTAGAAAATCAGCAGCCTCTTGCAAACATGAGCTTTTGATTTCTTGATTTCTCCGAAGGCCATTTAGCTTTCAGATTTGGACGTTCATCGGAGGGAATGCTGGAAAAACAAACCACCTCTGCCACAGCTGTTATGTTGCTCAGCCATTAGTTCCACACTGCGTTTCGCAGTAGGGCACGAATGATCACGCTCCTCGTGCATTCCTCTGAACTTTAAGGCACGATTTTTAGTCTGATTCCGGCCATTATGATCCGAGCAGCGGCCTTAATCTCTTTTAGAAGGTACAAGCTGTGTTGCCTGTCCTTTTATCGAACGTGTCAGTTCCCACGTTTCAGCCGGTACAAATGGACGCAATATCTCTCATTGCAGTTTGGCTTGATAGATAGCCTCAATAACCCTGATCCTGCTTTGGAGCACACTGGAACGAATGCTTGCGCCGATTCTTCGTCTGGTTCTTTCACTCGGAGGCCTACGCGATGGACGCCAGTCATTGATTTGTTACTCGGCTTGATCTGTTTCAGCAGCAGCAGAGATGATTCATCTCTTGAATTAGATCTATCTTCATCATGCTGCTATCTCTTTCACCTCCGCGTATTGATCCGAATGCACAAATGAAGCCTCTTTCATTGTGGGCACTGTGAAACCACACTGCTGGCACAGGGAGCCATGAGGCTTTGAGCATGTATACCTCACATATGGGTTCCAAGAAGCTGAAGGCTTCAACAACAAGGCTTTATGTATTCATTTTTAATGTGTTACATATATGTTCTAAGAAACGGAATCCATAGCTAGGCTGGATGGGCTAAGATGTGAATCACTCGTCTCTGATGAAGGCCTTCTGTGGATGAGTGGCCCAATTGTGAAGGATTACAAAAGCCTTGAACTAAGGCCCTGTGTTATCTCATATGTGGGATTGCAGTGGTGTTGGGAAGGAAGATAAAGGTCACCAAGATCAATAACTGATGATACATTTAGACTGATGGACAATATTTATTGAGCTACACATACAGAAGTCTGTCTCTCAGTATGGCGCCAGGCCGCCATGTTTGCTAACACAACATGCCAGATGTCTCGGCATCGTGGAGCTGTAGAGGTTCCTAATGGTGTCCTGTGATAATCCATCCCATGCAGCTTGAATATCCTCACACAGTTCCTGCAGATGGTGCAGTAGGGGTGGAGGTGGAGTGACACCAGGCCTTCTGGATGTGTGACAACAAACTATTCACCTTGCAGCTGACCATGGTACCTCCAGTTTGGTGTGGTGTTAAAGGCAGTCATCGTACAGGTCTCCTTACATGTAGTCCTGTGTGGTGCAGCCGTCTGCCAATGGTGCTGGCACTAACAGAATGACTCCTGGAGGGCATCACTGCTCACTGAATGGCAGTGGCCAGTTGTGGCTGTTTGGGTCCATCAGGTACAGTGATAAGATGGTCCACATGTGCAGACCAGGGTGAAACTTGAATCATTTCCACGTTTCACAATGTCAAACCTACCCACCGAGTTTCATTCCAGTCGGTTGATTCCTCCGGGGTGTAACTATTTGTACAAGTATTCTTTTGATGATGAGTGTGAAAACCATGTTGCCAATCAAGGAATCAAGAACAAGGTGTATATACAGTGTATGTATATGTGTATGTAACATGCTTCCAGGTTCTCCCCCGTCACTATCTCTCCCCCAGACTTCCCAGAATACCCCACGGCCAATCGCACCCTACCTTTAAGTTTGGTGTTCTAATCACATTCACCTGCACCTCATCAGCTATGTTTGTATATATATGGCTTCTCTTGCGGTTTTACTTTGCGAGGCATTGCCACCTTCATTGGACTACAGAGCGTTCTGTATTTCACGCCTATCTTTCCTCAGGCATTTGGCCTTCTGGTTCTTTATTTCCGGTTTTCTTTCCGTTTGTACTGTGTTATTGGTTTCTTACCTTTCCGATCTAATCCTCTCATTTTCTTCTCTTTACCACAGCCTTGTTTAATATATCCATTTGTGTTTTAACTCTGCAAGTGTCTGGTCCGTTCTGCTGGCGTTATACTATGTTTGGTGCTTCCAGATCTTGTGACAAAGGACATTTTCACACTTGTCCCGAATGCTGCCCACCAGACCATGGATTTTATGCTAATTTGGGGAAGGGGTTAATTGTTGCTTGCTTGCTTTCACACACAAGAGTGGACTGATTGTGCAATTCCTTTTTCAGTTTTCTTGTTTTCTTCAAAATGGTAGGCACTATCTTCATCCCTTTGCTGCTTTTTTTTATTTTCCCTGGATGCAGACACTCAAGTCGTTCTCTGGACTGCTCCCAGGCTTGAAAACAGCAGTTGCCTGGCTTGAAAACAGGCTATAATAAAAAGCAACTAAAGGCTTCTCTCACAATGGCAAAGCATAATGTTTGTGAGTCCAACATCAGGAGAACACCGAACAACAATGATGTGTGTTGCAGGAAACACAGAAAAGCCACCGCTCGCCTAAAAGAACATTGCCCCCTTGTCTGCAGTTTGCTAAAGATTGGAAAAAGATTTTTGTGGGTGAATGAGACCAAAGTAGAACTTTGTGGTTGAAATGATGAGCGTTATGTCTGGAGAACAACAGCAAACACTACATTCTAGAAAACAGCTTTATACTATCTGTGAAACATGGCGGTGGTAGTATCGTGGTCTGGACCTGTTTTACTGGACATGGTTTAAGGTGGTGATGGAACAATGAATTCTGAAGGAATTATACCAGCAAATTCTAAAGAGAATGTGGGTCATGCAGCAAAACCTAACGACCCGGAGCACACAAGTTGTAATACTAAAGAATAATTAAAAGATTTAAAAATATATATTTGAAGGAATGTTAGGACACCCACTAACATTTAGGTGGCAGTGGACGGTGGCTTTTGGGTACATGGCATTTCACTGTGGAGAATCTTGTGCTCATAAGCTCATCAGAGCGAACGTACCTAATAGCATATAATTCATCATCGAGTATGAATGACAGCTGTGATTGGATTTGGCATGGACTGGATGAAGTTTCCAGATGTAGGCCACATCAGTGTTCAGACACTCTTGCATCAAAGAATTGTCCAGTTGGGCCAGATTTGGTGGATGTCCTCCCTGGCCCAATCCTGAGGAGAATTTCCTGTAGACTGGGATTTTAGCCACTGCTGGTAGACCCATATGACCGTACGCTTCCACCTGCAGATTCAGCGCACTTCCTTCACACTATGGTCTTTGGCCACGCCCAAATGCTCAGTCCTATCTTTTAGCCAATCATTAACATCTGCTCTGGAGCCATTTTCCACACATGGAACGAGACATTCCCTGCACTGTATCACCTCGTCTCAATCCATAGAAATCATCACTCACACCCGCAGGTATTTATAGCCCGGCGATCCTTCTGCAGCGCCATCTGTAGGAGCCTGAAGTTACTACCACCTTAAGCTCATAAGTCGACTAATACTTTCAGTGTACGCAACTTGTTGAAACATTAGAAAATAAACCAATCATCCAAACTCTTACGTCACGCTTGGAGCAGACTGGGTGTGAAAGCAGACCACGAATTTCAGGAAAACCAGAGATCGGTTCTTTGAACAGCTCCTGGGCTCGTAAACAGCTTTTACACATGACTGAATGTACCAGACGTGCGGAGTACGTGATCCTGGGTCAAGTAAAAAGCTCCAGTGTGAAAATGCCCTCAAGCAGCCTGTAAAGCGCAACGCATCTGTAGTGAATCTGTCACAATATGCAGTCAGATGCCACATTTAAGTGCTCATAATGTAGGCTATAATTAAATTTACATCTCCTGCGATGTGAAAATTGCAGTCTTTCAGCCCAGTAAATGGGGTCTACTATTGCCCACCATCATCACACACCAGTTATTTCCCCTCATGTAATCAGCAGTTCCAACAATAACAAACCACAAACATAATAGCTTGATGAATAATCTGAATCTCTCTGTAGTGTTTCTCCTCCTTTAATCTGGTCTTTTTCCACGAGCCTTTGGCTGCTGTGGCGCTTTTAACCAGCCCTGTTCCTTTTTGTTGAAGACAGACGATTTCTGTACCTATTAGCTCCATCCTGCTGCGCCCTCTGTCTGTGTTATCTTAGGCCGTGTCTGCTATGAGCCCCAGCTGGAGTGATTGACAGCTGGTTTCATACTGCCTAACTAAGGCAGCTGACAAGGTCGTGTCAGACCTGATGATAGGTAAGCGGGATAGCGCTTGGAAATGTCTACTCCCTTCCCTTTTTCCTGTTCTTTATTTTTCTCTTATTCAACACCACCGGGGCAGAAAAGAAAAGCGCAGATGAAAAGAAAGCACTTGCTTTGCATGTTTCTTGATGGGAAGGATTCATGTTCGTGTTGTGGCTAAACACTGTGTCATTCTCTCTTTAGCAGTACATTTTAGCACACTGGAAATAGTGCATGGATAGATGGAGATTGGTGATGAGTGTACACTGGCTCGAGTCATCTCGTGATGGTAGTAACATCAGGCTCCTGCTGATGGCGCTGCATGAGGATGATGATAGGGCTATGAATACCCGTGGGGGGTGAGTGACGGGATTCATAGATGGAGAAGAGGAGGTACAGTGCAGGGAATGTCTCGTTCCGTGTTTTTTTTCACTGCACATCCACCGACTGTACTTCTGCTTGACTGACAGACATGGTTTTGGATACACTTTCTCAGGGCAGACCCTTGAGCACAAATTCCCTGTTAGTCTGACCCTCTGACACTCATCTGTTGGTCCCTTTTTTCCCCCATCCCACATTTCTCCCATAGAGTCACATTCATTTTAACCCCCATTCCAACCCTATTGTGTCCTTTAACCTACAGCCACCAAACATATGCATATGCTCACTCACGCAACGATCTAAATTGAAATTCAAAATAATTAGACCTTCCAGGTGGCTTCTTATCAGGAAATCTCCAAAACGGCATTAGACTGTGCTTCTCAGGTGGCCTTCTTATCTTGTCGGGTCTGGGGTGGTGTGGGTGGAATCCTTTTCATTTAATTTATTGAATGCGTCATTATGCATTACAATCAAAAGGTGAACCAGACGTCTTTCAAGTATAAAAATTTATAAGAGAAATTATATAAAAAAGGACTTCGTTACTTTCACTGATATATCTCTAAGAGTGTAGTCATATCTATATGCTATCACGTGGGTTAAGCATATAAGTGTAAAATCAACACAATATATATAGACACATGTTTTTTCTTTGGATAGTACTTACGTATATATATATTATATATATTTTTTTTTTTTTTTTTTTTTTTTTCATTTGAATCAATTGCCATCATTTTTAGCATCTTAAATACGGTTGCCCCGATCCAGATTTTCCAGTGCTGATACCGATACATAAACTTTACCTTTTAGTCGATACCTGATAGTAATCTGATACAATGGCTGAATTGATATACCATACCATACCGTATACCATATACTTCGATATGTCGAGGCATCAGGGTTTACATTAACGTTGCTGTACTAAATTAGTAAAACTAAAACTCTTTATACAGCAGACTCTTTGTGTCACACAACGCCCCCTCTAGGGACTTCATGTTATTGCACTGCTTCTCCTGCTCCACCCTGGCTCCACCCACTCCCACACCTGCAGCTTATCTTGAACTCGTTACGACTGCCATAAGACTCCATTGTTTGCCCTGCCTGTTGGTAAAGTCTCTGTTTTTCTCTCGTGAGTTCTGAGCCGTGGTTCCCTTCTGTTCTTGTTCCCTGTGTTTTGTAGTGTTTGTGTTTATTCCTGAGTTTTTGACCCTTGTTTTGTTTCTGGCTGTCTTCACTCTCTTTATGGATATGTATCTATCAATGCCTTCCTGTGTTTTGACCCCTGTCTCCGGGACAAACTGAAATAAAACCGCTTTGTGTTTGCAACCTGCCTCAAACTCCATGTTACACCTTGGCTCACTCCATGCTGTAGTTCCTGTTTGCACTAGTCTACCAGCATGCTGCACATGTGTCATAGATGTTTGGCGTAGCACATGTCACAAACAAATTCGAGTGAATGGATTGGCCACATGAATCGGCCAAATGATCCGATAGCCGATCCAGTTAATCTAGTGTAGTGTTAATACTGGGATCTTTATCCAGTCCTAATACTAGATCGGTGCAGCCCTGGTCTTAATATTGATATCGGTACTGTTGACAGTTTTGCTATTGGCTTCGCCCCAGTGTGATCGGTCAGGCTCCTGGAAGTCCTTTGTCAGTGTTTTTACATGTGCTGCTTTATTGAGTCATCCACTGACTCGAGGAGGTGCCCTTTTGTTCTAGTGACAGTCATTCAGCATGCAGTGTATTGAGCTGTAGCGTAAAGAGAGAGTCGTCGGGTGATGTCTGGTACCTGTGAGGGTCAGGCTTGGAGTTATTTCCTGATACACGTCGTTAGTCTTGCTACTCACGGCATGTTGTCCTGCCCGCCGCAAGCGATACCCTGGTTTTCTGCAGCTGCGAGTGACACAGGCTACTCTGCCTGTCTCTCCCAATTTCAGCGAAGTTCCACCATTTGTGCCATGGAGTTTCATAAATATTGATACACCAGACCTGGCGCGTTTACTGTCTGGACAAAAGCCTCTGTGTATCCAGTGGATCAAGTGATGACTCCTGAAGTAGCTACCATTACCAACATCTGAGGGTCCAACAATGCTCAGCTCAGGAGTTACACTTCTCCCTACATAATTAGAATATAGAAAACGGATTTGGTAACACTTCCTATAAATCCTGTGTTCATAATCCACTATTAATGGATTAATGAGCCATTATGTAGCATACATAACAGCTTATAATACTTGGCATAAGCTTGTTTAATGTCTCCTAGGTGATTATAATGACATAAGTAATACTTAATAATGCATAAATATTCCATTTTATAATGTCAGGTTTCATATCACCTAATAATAATTGGCATAAACTTGTTAAATGTCTCTTAAATCATTATACTGACATGAATAATACTTAATAATGCATAAATATTCTATTTTATAATGTCACGTTTCATAATATCTTTTAATATTTTGCATAAACTTGTTTAATGACTCTGGAAGGGATTCTGATTACACTTGGAGTGGTTTTGGTTGTACTGGGTGGAGTTTGGGTTGTACTGGGAGGGGTTTGGGTTGTACTGGGTGGGGTGTGGCTCGGACTAGAAGGGATTTTGATTGCACTGGGAGGGGTTTGGGTTGTACTGGGAGGGGTTTGGGTTGTACTGGGTGAGGTTTGGGTTGTACTGGGAGGGGTTTGGGTTGTACTGGGTGAAGTTTGGCTTGTACTAGAAGGGATTGTGATGGCACTGGGTCAGTTTGGGCTGTACTGGGAGGGGTTTGGGTTGTACTGGGTGAGGTTTGGGTTGTACTGGGTGAGGTTTGGGTTGTACTGGGTGAGGTTTGGGTTGTACTGAGAGGGGTTTGGCTTGTACTGGGTGAGGTTTGGATTGTACTGGGTGAGGTTTGGGTTGTACTGAGAGGGGTTTGGCTTGTACTGGGTGAGGTTTGGATTGTACTGGGTGAGGTTTGGGTTGTACCGAGAGGGGTTTGGGTTGTACTGGGTGAGGTTTGGGTTGTACCGAGAGGGGTTTGGGTTGTACTGGGTGAGGTTTGGGTTGTACTGGGTTGGGTTTGGGTTGTACTGGGTGAGGTTTGGGTTGTACTGAGAGGGGTTTGGGTTGTACTGGGTGAGGTTTGGGTTGTACCGAGAGGGGTTTGGGCTGTACTGGGTGAGGTTTGGCTTGTACTAGAAGGGATTGTGATGGCACTGGGTCAGTTTGGGCTGTACTGGGAGGGGTTTGGGTTGTACTGGGTGAGGTTTGGGTTGTACTGAGAGGGGTTTGGGTTGTACTGGGTGAGGTTTGGGTTGTACTGAGAGGGGTTTGGGTTGTACTGGGTGAGGTTTGGGTTGTACTGAGAGGGGTTTGGGTTGTACTGGGTGAGGTTTGGGTTGTACTGGGTTGGGTTTGGGTTGTACTGGGTGAGGTTTGGGTTGTACTGAGAGGGGTTTGGGTTGTACTGGGTGAGGTTTGGGTTGTACCGAGAGGGGTTTGGGCTGTACTGGGTGAAGGTTTGGCTCGTCCTAGACGGGATTGTGATGGCACTGGGTCAGTTTGGGCTGTACTGGGAGGGGTTTGGGTTGTACTGGGTGAGGTTTGGGTTGTACTGAGAGGGGTTTGGGTTGTACTGGGTGAGGTTTGGGTTGTACTGAGAGGGGTTTGGGTTGTACTGGGTGAGGTTTGGGTTGTACTGAGAGGGGTTTGGGTTGTACTGAGAGGGGTTTGGGTTGTACTGGGTGAGGTTTGGGTTGTACCGAGAGGGGTTTGGGTTGTACTGGGTGAGGTTTGGGTTGTACTGGGTGAGGTTTGGGTTGTACTGAGAGGGGTTTGGGTTGTACTGGGTGAGGTTTGGGTCATACTATATCATACTATATGAAGGACTGAGTTTTAGTCTGTCAGTCAGTGGCCCTGCTGTCTTTTGTCAGTCAGAGAAACTCTGTCACTTTCAGAGGCGCGGTCCACTGCATTTGCCACTGATTAGTGGACTGCTACCAGTAAATATACTCAGTTTCAGCACCTCACAATAATTTATTTATTTATTTATTTTTAATTAAATTGTATTATTTTTTAATTTAATTTAATTTAATTTAATTGTATAGGAATTTACATAAAAGTCAACTTATTGGTCTTCCAATAGAAAACTGGTACCTAGTGCTAATCATCCATCTCCAAGATTCAGTTTGTCACATGTTAGCATCAAGATACACTGCTCCATCCCAACCAAACCTCCCAGTGGAAAAGTGCTGCATGAATTAATTACTGCTTGAAATCTGTCCTATGGGTAGACGGAACGCTTGATATTCCGATTCAGCCCCAGCTGCCTGAACACGTGTGCATTCCGGCGGCATTCCAATTCTGGTGTCACTGTCAAATCAATGTCAGGGGGAAAAGTCAAAGATGGTATATTCCATTGGCCTTTAATTGATGGCTCTTTTGGGGAGCTGAAAGGCGTTAAATCGCTGACGTTTCTGGTGATTGAATGTCAGCTGTCATTCTGTGGCGGAGGGAGCCGAGTCTCATCACTACCTGAGCGAGTGATGAGAGAGGAGAGGCGAGCCGGGAACGGGAGGGGAGGGTCAGTACTGCCCAGAAAGTTTCACAGCCCGTATTATAGAGGGGGTCAGCATGTGAATTAGGGCCTCTCCCTCTGTATTCCAGGCTAAAATTGGAGAAGTTTTGTGGGCCATAGAAGATTGATGCGGAGAAACACGCCGGCGCCATCTCCATTTCCCTCTGGTGTTTAGCACCTCCCATTCAAATGTCGGGGGTGGGGGGGAAGAATCATATTTTGTCCTTCCCATAAAACAGTCATGAGGAAATGCTGGTCTGACTGCAGTGGTTTAAATGGGATAGAAAAGAGGGATACAGATAGAAAATATGTTTGAAGTGAAATGCGTGAAATGTAATGTAAAATGTTGGCATGTGCTGCTTTGGAGGACGCGTGTGTGTGGAATAGTAATGTTTCAGACTCGCAAAAGCATTTTATCAGTATATACATATATATATATATATATATATATATATATGTGTGTCTGTATACATGTATATATGTATTTCCACATTGGTTGATGCTGCAGGCTTTTGAAACAGCAGAATTATTCCCTTTTTGCCCCCACATGGTTTTCAAGCAAGCCTCCTGTGAAGCTGGATTTGACTCAGTAATAACCTTTTTTTTTTTTTTTTTCGCTGGGCTAAAACATATAAAGTGCAGAATTGAGAGAGAGTAAAGAAAAAAAAGAGAAAAATATATAAATAAATAAATAATAATAACAATAATAATAACAGTAACAATAATAATAATAGTAATAACAATAATAATAACAATAACAATAATAGACTAATATATATATAAACACATTGCCATATATATATATATATATATACAGGGGTTGGACAATGAAACTGAATCACCTGGTTTTAGACCACAATCATTTATTAGTATGGTGTAGGGCCTCCTTTTGCGGCCAATACAGCGTGATTTGTGCAGCCGTGGTTTTATGTTTTTTTGAATACAATCCGGGTTAGCACCCGAACATCCCTTTCAGACAGCTTCCTCTTGCGTCCACAGTTAATCCTGTTGGATGTGGTTCGTCCTTCTTGGTGGTATGCTGACATTACCCTGGATACCGTGGCTCTTGATACATCACAAAGACTTGCTGCCAACAGTTTGTCCTCTTTTGAACTCTGGTATGTCCCCATAATGCTGTGTGCATTGCAGTATTTTGAGCAGAACTGTGCTCTTACCTGCTAACTGGACCTTCACACTCTGCTCTTACTGGTGCAATGTGCAATTAATGAAGATTGGCCACCAGGCTGGTCCAATTTAGCCATGAGACCTCCCACACTAAAACGACAGGTGTTTCAGTTTCATTGTCCAACCCCTGTATATATATATATATCCCTATACTTATATATATATATATATAATATATATATATATATATATATATATATATATATATATATACCGTATAGTAGATATATATATATATATATATATATATATATATATATATATATATATATATATATATATATATGATAAATGACTGTAAACACTGTATATTCTAAACAGACAGTTGACAACAGACAGGTGAGGTGGCAGTTAGTTATTGCACATTCCTTGGATAGCTTATAGAGTTATATAATTATTGCACATCAAATATTGCACAGAATATATATATATATATTTGCACACTCGGGAACAAACAATGCAGTGAGTGATAATGGCACACTGAAACATTATACAGTGCTCTATTCGGTGCCAGTGAGGTGTTGAGGTAGTGTTCGGTTCCCTTCTACTGAGCACAGGATTCTAATGCTGATTCCTGTATTGAGTACTGTTAATAGATGTGGCCCTACAGTATATATATTTCCTGACGTCATTTGAAACTTTTAAGTAAGTGTTGCTGTTGGAGGCGGAAAAAGTTTCCCAGGCTGTTCCCACATTGGTTGATGCTGTGAGCTTCTGAAACAGCAGAATTCCCTTTTTGCCCCCAGACTGTTTAAAAGCAAGCCTCCTGTGAAGCTGGATTTGACTGAGTAATAACCCTCTTTTTTTTTCGCTGTCAAATTTCTGGGCAGTTCTGAGTTTCGCTATTATCGATCGGGCTGTTTTGAGTTTGATGGCCGTCTCCTTAAAAGGCCTAGTTAAATTTGATGGCGTACTTTGACAGTGGGCTCCTCTTTTTAATGAATTTGATCCCACCAAGTCATCACCCTTAATGATCTTTTTTAGCAGCAGCAGTGAGCCGCTTCACCCTTACTGCTCCTCCTGCGGATACTCTGGTAGTTAGCGAACGGGACACTGACCATCCAGCAGAGCTACTCTTTGGAGAAGTTTACCCAGTGATGCTAACCGTTATGTTGGGATGTGTATATATCGTCGCTGTCCAAAGAAAAACAAGTATCTCCAAAATGGGAATTTAACAAGGGAGAACAAAAAATAACAAAAAACTAATTTAGTTTTAATAGAAGTCAATGGAACCAGACATCTCTCCAAACAATTTTGGCCCATTCATCATGAAGTAAAATCATTGTACTGGATAAAAGTAAAAATCAACAAAAATGGAGATACATGTTTCTTTTATTGGACAGCAAAAAAAAAAAAAAAAAAAAAAAATATATATAAAAAAAAATAAAATAATATATATATATATATATATATATATATATATATATATATATATATATAAGTATATATATATAAGTATATATACTCTAATAGAAAGTACATTCCTAGAAATATACATTAATAGAAAGAGGTGTGGGGTTGCAGTGCTGTTGGGAAGGAAGATAAAGGTGACCAGGATCAATAACTGATGATAAATTTAGACTGATATGATCAATATTTATTGAGCTGCACATACAGAAGCAGTGTCTCATAGTATGGCATCGGGCCTCCATGTTTGCTAATGCAGTTAATGGCACCCTTTGATAATTCATCCCAAGCAGCTTGCATATTCTCACGCTTTTGGTAGAGGTGGGGTTGGAGTGCCACCAGGCCTCACTGAAGATGACCCGCTGCCATTCTGAGTCTGGCACGACACCATTGCAGTCTTCAGCGACATTGACGTGGTGTTAAGGGCAGTCGTTGCAACGGATCAGTTGTGGCCAATTGTTTGGTCCATCATTGCTTACATCACACACTTGAATCATTCCCATGCTACACAAAGTCAGTGTCTAGTCTACTCACCAAGACAGGAGAGCATTAGCATTGACCTAATTTAATTTGAATGTAAGTCAATGGAATTATAGATTGGTATTTGTTAGTGTATTACTGAAGCATGATGAATAATGAATAATGAATAATGATGCAAGTCATTATTTATGGTTCTCAGTGGCTCTTCATGTAAAGTCGACTGCACATGTCTCAAGAGCTGCTTTATAAATGCACAACTGTGCTTTTAATGAATATTACATAACCAGCATATATTTCCATATGAATGTGACGTGTGTGTGATAAGCTCTGCACTCTTATGGCTTTACGAAGTGTTTTATTTATGGTACATATTTAAGACGTCAATAAAGAGAAATTAGAAATGATATTTGGCTTTTGGTTAGTGCATAAAGCCCGGTTGGGCGCAGAGTTACAGATGACGCCGTGTGACCTCTCTGACATATGGTAGCTGTGACCTCTCTGTATAGCTGGCCTTGTAAGGTGAAATGGATCCGGGCTCTTGTAAATGATGTTGGCTCCTGTTTGTTATCTTTAGATATCATTAGTTAATGACCATCTGCTACAAGGCTATTTAGTAATAAGATAAGAGATAGATAAGATGCCTTTATTGTCATTGAAAAGTGTACAATGAAATTGGGCAGCAGTCCAACAGTACTTTACACACGAAATAATGAAACACAGGGCTAAGATATATAGTGCAGAACTGAGAGAGAGAAAAGAAGAAAAATAAATAAATTAATTAATTAATGAATTAAAAATAATGATAAACTAAAATACATATAAACACATTGCCTAAATTAAAAAAATTAAAAAATATATTTTAAAAAATATTTTAAAAAATACACACACACATACACATGTTTTATATATATATATATATATATATATATATATATATATATATATATATATATATATATACAGGGGTTGGACAATCAAACTGAAACACCTGTCATTTTAGTGTGGGAGGTCTCGTGGCTAAATTTTGGACCAAGCCAAATAGAGCAGATTGTGAAGGTTCAGTTAGCAGGTAAGAGCACATTTTTTTCAAAATACTGCAATAGGCATTATGGGTGACATACCAGAGTTCAAAAGAGGACAAATATATGCACGTCTTATATCTGTACCAATACAGCAAGTATTTGTGATGTATCAATAGCCATATAGGGTAATGTCAGCATACCACCAAGAAGGACGACCTCCACCAGCAACGTAGTGACCTGGCCACTATCCTGCAAGAAGAATAAACTCCCTCTGACCACTGTGCAGACGCAGTTGATTCCCAAGACGAACTGACTGGTGAGGCCCTACACAATACTAGTAAATGATTGTGCACCATTCAGTTTCATTGTCCAACCCCTGTGTATATATATATATATATATATATATAATAAATGACTATAAAAACTGTATATTCTCAACAGACAGTAGACAACAGACAGGTGAGGTAGCAGTTAGTTATTGCACATTCCTTGGATAGCTTATAGAGTTATATAATTATTGCACATCAAATATTACACACTCAGGAACAAACAGTGCAGTGAGTGATAATGTAACACTGGAACAGTATACAGTGCTCTATTGGAGTCTGTGCCAGTAAGGTGTTCAGATAGTGTTCAGTTCCCTTCTACTGAGCACAGGAATCTAATGCTGACTCCTGTATGGAGTACTGTTAATAGATGTAGCCTTACTTAAGTATAACTGGCTTTTGTTAATGAGCTTCCATATCTGCAAATTTCCCCAACTTCTCCGTACCCAGCAGACCTGGATCACGCTTCACCATGCAGATTTTCTGATTAATATTCCAATAGGCATTTTGTTTGTTAATTGGCGTAGGCTTTATTCCTGGCCGTTATGGATCATTTAGATTGCGCTGCTGAACTCAATCTCTGTTTATTTGTTGTTTTATGGTGTGTTTCCTTCACGTCACGTTTTAATCAGGTTATAAATCTCTCTGTGTGTAATTCTCCATCTGTGTGTGCAGCTAAGCGCATGGCGTACCGGAAAGTGCGCGCCAGCCGCGGCAGCTCTGTGACCTCACGGGATCTGGAGAGCGAGGAGCTTCAGATGGCCTCTCTGGATCTGGAGTGGGAGATGGAGAAGGAGCTGGACGAACCCGTCGTCCTAGACCGCTTCCAGCTAAAGTGTGTGGAGCACCAGCCAATGGACAACTCCTCTGGCGCCGGATCCATGGATCCTGACCTGGAGCCCATCCAGCCCTCCGTGTCCCCCCATGGCCGGTTCGAACGTCTGCAGGAGGACACCAGCTACAGCTCCCATTTCAGCAGGAGCGTGCCGAAGGGGCAGAAGAGGAGTAGGACCTGCATAGCTAAATACCTGCTGGCCGGCGCAGGAGTGTTCTTTCTGGGACTGCTCATTGGCCTGTACGCCCACAGCACGGAGAAGCAGCCAACCAGGACCAGCTCGAGCACAGACCTGCTGGAAAGAGCCATACAGGACATCACTGCGGAGAAGATCCAGGCACTACAAAGGTCAGCCATCTCTTTACCTTCTCACTAATTTCTCACTTGTTCAACCAACTAAAATGAATTGCGTCCGCCGGATGCTGCAGCCTCTCGGTTCCCTCTAAATGAACTGTAGCTCTGTATCCACTGTCCACGCACTCAGCTGGAACATCAGCTGAAGTGGCTGTTTTAACCTGCACCTGTATTCATACTGTTCTGTGTACTACTGGACTGTCCCAGATAGTTCTAGAAAGTTCTAAACAATTCTGGGAAACTCAAGTAAATTACAGAGAGTTCTGCAATCTTCTAGAAAGTTCTCACAGTTCCAGAAGCTACTGGAAGTCTACCTAGCACTGAATGTATCGCAGATGTTCTGAAACATAGAGCACTGTTCCAACCCTCTCTGTCCTGACCACAAAAGCAAAGTGTATGAGGGCCGATAGCCATTTCAGCAAATTATTAGAGTTCATAAAGTAATTAAGAAAACCCCTAAAAAGAACAAAATAAAAGTCATGTTATGTCTGCCAATGTAATATATATTTATTTATATAGTTAAATAAGCCATACTACCTGAAAGGGTAAATAATAGGGGATGTCAAGTTTACTGTGGTGTTTAAAATGTTCCAAATATTAATCACATCATTCCCTACAAATTTAAACATCAAATTGGATGAAATTGGCGAAAAAAAAAAGAAAAAAAAAAATTCCGACGGGGTCGTTGTCCTGCTGCTGCTGCCTTCCCAGTCTCTATTTTCTGTCTCAACTGACGACAAAAAGTGAGCCCACATTTTAACTGGGTCACTTTGATGCTTTCCTGCCAACTGAAATGGCTTCAGTGTAGCCGTCTTACAGGCAGGTGTGTGACAAGCTCCTGATATTATTGAGTGGTGCACCTTTGCTGTAGTCTCTGTAGCCACTGTACCTCTGGAGCTCTGCACCTCCTCAAAAGTCCCCTTCATACTGTGATACTCAGTTTTGGGGTACAACCCCATCTGAGCAACCAGTGGTGGATGAAGTACACAAAGCATGTAGTTGAGCTAAAGTAGATACCCAAGATACTACTTACAGTACACTAACACATTACACTTACTGAGTTACTGTACACCAACACACTACTTACAGTACACTAACACATTACACTTACTGAGTTACTGTACACCAACACACTACTTACAGCACACTAACACATTACACTTACTGAGTTACTGTACACCAGCACGCTACTTACAGCACACTAACACATTACACTTACTGAGTTACTGTACACCAGCACGCTACTTACAGCACACTAACACATTACACTTACTGAGTTACTGTACACCAGCACGCTACTTACAGTACACTAACACATTACACTTACTGAGTTACTGTACACAACACACTACTTACAGCACACTAACACATTACACTTACTGAGTTACTGTACACAACACACTACTTACAGCACACTAACACATTACACTTACTGAGTTACTGTACACAACACACTACTTACAGTACACTAATACATTACACTTACTGAGTTACTGTACACAACACACTACTTACAGCACACTAACACATTACACTTACTGAGTTACTGTACACCGACACACTACTTACAGCACACTAACGCATTACACTTACTGAGTTACTGTACACAACACACTACTTACAGTACACTAACACATTACACTTACTGAGTTACTGTACACCAACACACTACTTACAGTACACTAACACATTACACTTACTGAGTTACTGTACACAACACACTACTTACAGTACACTAACACATTACACTTACTGAGTTACTGTACACCAACACACTACTTACAGCACACTAACACATTACACTTACTGAGATACTGTACACCAACACACTACTTACAGTACACTAACACATTACACTTACTGAGTTACTGTACACCAACACACTACTTACAGTACACTAACACATTACACTTACTGAGTTACTGTACACCAACACGCAACTTACAGCACACTAACACATTACACTTACTGAGTTACTACAAATTAGCGTCTCTGGTTCACCGACTACATGTCTCTGGAAGTGGAAGGACCCTGGAGAAAAGCCACACAGACACGGGGAGGATATGCAAAGTACACACATACAGGACCCTGGATGCCCCAGTGGGAATCAAACCCAGGCCCATTAATAATAATAATAATAATAATAATAATAATAATAATAATAATAATAATAATAATAATGATACAGCAACAATATGAAAGCATCATTTGTAATCACACCAAACCTGCCGGCCATTCAGGAAGTTGAAAACTTTTGCAAAGCACTTTATTTTCATCATACAGGAAATGATATATCTATACTAATACATTCAGAGCAGCTGAAATTCAGTGCAGTACTTTTTGTCAGCGTAGGAACTTCAGTGGGCTTAGCACTTCCAGCCTTGCCTAATGTGTTGATCATCTCATTAAAGATGGAGGCTTTCTAGAACTTCATGACTTCTTAATGAGAAACAAGCGCCTCTCTAACAAGCGTCGGGGGTTGAATGAAGGAAACACAGCAGGAGTAGCTTCAAGGGCATTCCGGCCTGCCAAAGGAAACCGTCCCAGCGAAGCAGATGCAGCTTTTTCCGAGGACAGGCTCTGTGGGACCTGCTCGCTTCTGACAAAGACAGTCCTGCAGCCAAAGTACAGAATCGGCCTATCCCCACTAGCGGCAAAGACCTGCCGCGTGCTTCGCGCGCCCAGCTGTGCGGCGGCTGACAGGCGGTCTGAAGTCTCGAGCAGGTACTAAAGTTAAAATTAAATGGAGACAAGCCTCAAGTGGCTAGACATTGTTTTGGAGCCAGGGATCATGGGAAGCATGTGTATTCGTGTCAGGAAGATGACTCTTAGTCGAGTTTTTCCCACTGAAGTGAGACGATCCGACTCCCGCAACAGTCTTTTTTTTGGTATTGTCGATTCATTATTTATTTTGTCACATTTATTTTTCAAGCTGCAGCGCCAACAACACAGCTCAGGTCTTTTTGTGGAGGAGGAGGAGGAAGGGGTGAGGGGTGGAGGGGGGGGTCTGATGGGAAACCAGGAAATTTTCTAACGGGCAAAGGCTGCAAAGAGGCTGTAAAGGCAAGAAGTCACAACATTTTGATCGCTTATTCATGCAGTGCCTCCGCCTGCCTCTACGCCGCCGTCTCGGCTTGCGGAAATAAGAATATTTACAAAGATAATTGCATTATTTACTCTGCCGGCGCAGCGGAAATGGTACAATCTATTGTGGGAATAAGTCACATCGAGGCGCGATGGAGGGATTTGGAGGAAAATGAAGGTGCTGCTGAAACGAGACTGTGTGTGTCTTGGGGTAGGGCTAAATCTCCTCGTCTCGTACATTAAGCTGAGGCCTCTCCAGCCTGTCTGAGATGCTTGGATGGAGATTGAAAAAGGCTTTGAAGACCTTTCCCTAACTGGTTCAATGCACATGCTAATAACCTCATTAGAACTAATTCAGGACACTTCAGCTCTAGTTTGGCCGTCTGCACCTTTCCTCATCTCCTGGTTTTCCTCTATGGGCTGGTTTCTAAGCTATTGTTTGTAGAGCAAAATGAAGGGAGGAAAACCGCTTGGAATTTGGGATCTCCAGTAGTGCATTGCTGCAGAGTAGTCATTCGGATGGCATGGAGGGTCTTTATCCTTTAGGCTTATGTGTGTTCAATGTTTATAGAGCTACACATACAGAAATAGGGTCTCTCAGATTTGAGTCCTCTTGGAAAACTGTGGGACCTCCTGGAACAAGCAGCAAAACGCCGGGGAAGTCATCAACCGGGTAATTCTTTGATGCAAGCGTCTCTGAACACTGATGTGGCCTGCATCCAGAAACTTGTCCAGTCCATGCCAAATCCAGACACAGCTGTTATACGTACTTGTGGAGGTTCGTACATGTTTCAGTCACAGGTGGTGAGCTTATTTTTCTATATTACACTCAACAGCTGCACCCAGAAGGAGGTGTGGGGTAGCAGTGCTGATGGGAATCAATATTTATTGAGCTACACATACAAAAGTCTGTCTCTCAGTATGGCGTCGGGCCGCCATGTTTGCTAACCCAACATGCCAGATGTCTCGGAATGGAGTTGTAGAGGTTCCTAATGGTGTCCTGTGATAATCCATCCCATGCAGCTTGAATATCCTCACACAGTTCCTGCAGATGGTGCAGTAGAGGTGGAGGTGGAGTGACACCAGGCCTTCTGGACATGTGATGCGACACATCAAGACACGTTCATCTTGGTTCTGACTATTGTGCCTCCACACACAGATTGGTTGGTCAAGGCAAAAGACTCATCACTGAAGATGACCCACTGCCATTCTGAGCCACTCCATGACAGTCTGGCATGATACCATTGCAGTCTTTGGTGACGTTGAAGTAGTGTTAAGGACAGTCGTTGTAACGGTCTGTGTGCCTGTAGTCTTGCGTCATGCACTCGTCTGCCAATGGTGCTGGCACCATGGACTCATGGAGGACATCACTGCACACTGAATGTCAGCAATCATGGTTGTTGGGTCAGTCAAGTACAGCGATAAGGCCTGTCCATTTGCATGTCTCACAATGTCAAACCTACCCACCACGTTTCTTTCCTGTGGGTTGCACCCAGAAGGATGTACGACCAGTTCTTGGCGGTGATTGAAATTCTGCATGCGACCGTTGTAAGTTCTAAGTTGGGATACTCTATGTTAGTTAACGTATTTACCACATGCACATCCATTGTCCTATTTTCCCCTCACTCCGTTGTTCTGAGGTCTTGATGTTTCTGCGGCTCGCCGCTGTGTTTATTTCTTAGATTCTGTTCCCCATTTACACTTCAAAGAATGTGCGGGTGAAGAACAGTTCCAGTAAAATGGGATTAAGCCCAAAATCCCTAGAAGAAGAACTGTGTTTCCCACTGTTTGGGCCTCTCTAATGGTATTTTTTTATCTCCCTCAGACACTCACTCTTAATTACAGGGCCGTAATTGATACAGTGGGGTGCTTGGTGGGCATTCTTCATCCGGTGCCGCTTAAATACCGAATCTCAAGGTCAGAATAGGAAGCTGCTGTGGAAGAACTCCATTAAACAGCCGAGCACCTGGATTTGATGGTATACCCCAATTTGTGTGTCAACATGCTGGGGAGCCATGAGCCTGTCCCAGAGAGGGAGGCGGTGATGGGGCCCTTGGTGTGCAGGTCATCCCGCGTAATGACCAGTCTGGCTATTAAATTTAATGGCAAACTGACGAGACAGGCTGCCACTCAGAGATAGAGACTCGCCTGTAGTGACATCATGATGTATTCACAGAGAGGAGGAGATGAATTGTACATGACGCAGCTGGACTGTTTGCGTTTGGAGGTCACCGTAGTAGCATTCAAAGTGCAGATGGGGGATTTTGATGTGCAGGAAGCATTAGGAGGTCATTGTAAATCTTTTGAAATTGTTACATGAAATGCACAGCCAGCCATTTATTAGCGCTAGCTCTCACACTTTCCAAAGCTGCTTTTCCAAAGTCCCTTTCCAGCTCATTTCTGGTCAGAGTCGAAGTTTGATATTTCAATAACACTTAGGCAACATATGGCGAGTTTCCTGGCTCCCTACACCAGGGGCTCCAGGCTTGTATCCATATGTCTTTGTTTGGTTCTATTGCTTTACAGCTAGGGTAGAACACAGAGCTACATGATGATATGGGAGTTATACAGCTGTAAGCAGATATTCGCTTGAAAAACTCCTTAATGCTGGAGAAATGATTTATGTTGACATATGTACTGTATTCCAGTAAAGCAGAATGTTTGGGTTACTGTGCAGGACCGGAGAACTGCACCTTCTCGTTGCTACACTCCCCCCCTCTTCAGAAGCACTTTGTGCTCTATCTGTTTATCTGCATGCTTTATTACACCGCCTTCACGCTGTTCTTCAATGACCAGGACCACCACAGAGCAGGGATTACTGGGTGGTGGATCATTCTCAGCACGGTGGTTGGAGATGCCTCATGTAAAGTGTGAGCGTCCATGGGTTCATCTTCTTTAATGCTGTCTGCGGGTGTGCTGCTAGTTTTGGTAGTACTGACATCATTTGGTCTGTGCTCTTAAAAGTACTGAGTTTAATACTTAATCCTCCTAGCAGTGCCTTAAGAAGTACTTACTAGAATAGTACCCGTTAGTACCATAGTATATCCGGATAATACTGGAATACTAGCAGATTATACCAGAATACTACCAGATAATACTGAAATACTAGCAGATTATACCAGAATACTACCAGATAATACTGAAAAATCACTAGATTATACCAGAATACTACCAGATAATACTGAAATACTACCAGATTATACCAGAATACTACCAGATAATACTGAAATACTACCAGATTATACCAGAATACTACCAAATAATACTGAAATACTACCAGATTATACCAGAATACTACCAAATAATACTGAAATATTACCAGATTATACCAGAATACTACCAAATAATACTGAAATATTACCAGATTATACCAGAATACTACCAGATAATACTGAAATACTACCAGATTATACCAGAATACTACCAAATAATACTGAAATACTACCAGATTATACCAGAATACTACCAAATAATACTGAAATATTACCAGATTATACCAGAATACTACCAAATAATACTGAAATATTACCAGATTATACCAGAATACTACCAAATAATACTGAAATACTACCAGATTATACCAGAATACTACCAAATAACACTGAAATACTACTAGATTATACCAGAATACTACCAGATAATACTGAAATACTACCAGATTATACCAGAATACTACCATGTAATACTGAAATACTACCAGATTATACCAGAATACTACCAGATAATACTGAAATACTACCAGATTATACCAGAATGCTACCAGATAATACTGAAATACTACCAGATTATACCAGAATACTACCAGATAATACCAGAACCAACCAGATTATACTAGAATACTACCAGATAACACCAGAAAACTGCTAGATAATACTGCAATACTACCAGATTATGCTAGAATACTACCAGATAATACCAGATCGTACCAGATAATACCAGAATCCTTCTAGATAACACCAGAAAACTACTAGATAATACTGGAATACTATCAGATTGTACCAGAACCTACCAGATAATACCAAAATACAACCATATAACACTGAAATACTACAACTGATAGATAATAACTAGACTGATAAATAGACTAGATAATAACAGCATACTACCAGATAATGCAGGAATACTACCAGATACCACAATACGACCGGATAATAAAAGAATACCACAAGATAATACTGTCATACTGCCAGATTATAATACCAGAATACTACCAGATCATACCACAAATCTACCATATAATATCATTATAATACCAGTTAATACCAGAATACAGGAATACTACTACACCACACTGAAATTCTACCAGATAATACAGGAATAATACAAGATACTGCTGGAATACTACCAGACATCTCTGGAATTTCACCAGATGACACAAAAATACTGCCAGATAATACCATATTAGTACTAAATAATACCAAAATACTACCAGGTAATACCGGAAAACTCACACCAGAACGCTACCAGATAACACCAGAACGCTACCAGATCACACCAGAACGCTACCAGATAACACCAGAACGCTACCAGATCACACCAGAACGCTACCAGATAACACCAGAACGCTACCAGATCACACCAGAATACCACCTAGTAATGTAAGCTGAAACAGCAGATGAAGCAGTGTATAGGTTCACTGTCCCTTCTGTTTTACACTGGAAATATATGGTGGTGATGAAAGTTCTTTCAGACATTGTCTTTTCCAGGAGCTTCTCATATAAAGTAGAGGTCCGTTTTATCTACACGAGCGCATTTACACTGTCAGGTCCAGTTCAGCCGAAAGTATCGACTGTTTTATTACTGCGGCAGTGATGTTAATTCACATTGATTTATTACATTTATGAAGAATGAAGAATATAACATTAGGGAGAGCTTTTTGGGTGTGCTTTTTTGTCTTCTGCTCATATATATATATATATATATATATATATATATATTAGTATTAATATTTTAAAGCCTTTATGAGGTTAAACAAGGTCCACACCTGAAATCTAATGGCCTTTTTTATATTACTGTTTTAACAGGTTGTGGGCTTTTAAGCAATAGGGACTCTACTCATCTCTCTCTTGCGGGAGGACTGTTTAATCCTGTAGGGAGTAGGGCCTAATCTTCATTATGATAGTGTGTTTTGGGCCTGTGCCAAATTGAATTTATATAGACAATTTTCTATTAATCATCAACTCAAGCCATATTAACCTTGCTGGTAGGGTGCCAATCAGAGACACTACAGGAGTGATGACTGGCTAAATACTGTGTTTAGATATAATTATATCATCCAGAATCATGGGGAGCAATCTTGACTCATAACTGTCTCACTTCAGTCCTCGTGTTGAAGCAGGCATGTGTGAAAAGCTTTGTATCAGTGGGTATGGAGATGCGGGTAAACTTGATTAAGTACGAATCACTCTGAAGACTGATGGAAGTACTTTAGGCGCACACATCTGTGGCTTGGTATATGAATTTTTGAGGATTCATTTACTATGTATTATTTTGTCATCGCGATTGCGATTTACATAGGATGGAATTCACTCTCGTCATCGAAAATATGAAAATGAATTTAATTTATTTGAATTTTTGTCTTTATATAAAATGCTTTTCTGTGAAGCTACTTTGAGATAACATCCAGTGTAACAACTCTATTCAATAAATATTGATTGATTGACAAATAGTAGCACCCAGAAGGCATCAACCAACATTCAGCCATTCATGGGTGCCATGGTGTTGTGCCAGAATGGCAGCAGGTCATCATCAGAGTCCCGCTTTTGTCGTGGTGGAGACGATTAGCAAATCCGTGTGTGGAGGCACCGTGGTCAGCACCAGTATGAACGGTTTGTTGTCACACGTCACACATCTAGAAGGCCTGGTGTCCCTCCATTTCCACCCCTACAGCACCATCTGCAGGAACTGTGTGAGACTATGCAAGCTGAGACTATGGGATGGGTTATCACAAGACACCATTAGTAACCTCTACAGCTCCATTCCGAGATGTTTGGCATGTTGGGTTAGCTCCATACTGAGAGACACTGCTTCTGTATGTGTAGCTCAATAAATATTGATCATATCAGCCTTATTTATCATCGTTTATTGATCCTGGTAACCTTTATCTTCCTTCCCAACAGCACTGCAATCCCACACTTCCTTCTAAAATGTTTTGACAATCAGTGTCATATACAAATATTATACATTAATATATATAAATATTTTGTATATATTATACAAATAATATACCTGTGACTAAAACATACCTAAAAGCATGTAATACCTTCACCAGCACCAACAACAGCTCCAACTGGATTTGGCATGAACTGGACAAGTTACTGGATGTAGGCCACATCAATGCCCAGACTCATTCAGAATGGTGCAGTCTTGGCCAGATTTGGTGGATGCCCTCCCTGGCGTTTTGCTGGTTGTTCCAGGTAGTCCCACAGAATTTCAAAAGGACTCAGATCTAGGGATTTTGCAGGCCGGTCCAGACGTCTGGATGATCCTAAATGTTCATAATGCCAGTCAGTCACATTTGCAGCCCTGTGATAAGGAGAACTGCCACCTTGGAATACAGGGATAGGAATGATGTGGTCCTTGCTAAGATGATGGGCGAATGGTTGTCTTGTTGTCCAGCAACTCACTGTAGGCACTGTGGTTCAACTTCACTGTCACCTCAACCAAAGACCCATTTTCATTAACCCCACCCCACACACACCCCAACTTAACAAGAGCTTATGTTTTCATTAGCGTATATGTACCTGTAACAATGATGTCATGTTTCACTTATCTGTCCCACAGCCCCCCACCTACCATCAGTAAGCTATGCTTGGAGACCCTCATGTGTCAGACATGTTGGCTTTAAGCAGTAATCATGGGAGCTTTGTCTCTATGAGCATGTGCAGGTTTACCTTTTCCTCCTACATATGCTGGAACGCCATTGTCCTTACCTTCAACCCTGAGGTGATGAAATGCTCCCTACACTGTAACTTTCAGCAGAGTGAGATAAAACGCTGTCCTCTGTCTGGGAAATATGGAGCTCGTCTTATTCAGACATGTGAGTGCAGAACGCGCACAATAACATATTCCATAACTGATATGACATTATGATCGAATGCCTTTGAATAAATAGCACAGTGTCTGCTTGTGGGGAATATTACACCCCAACGTTCAAAAAAGCTTCGGCCTGCACACTTTCACTGAGGTAACTCCATGGGAATTGAATAATGACACAACTGGGTGTCAACATGTTCCATTCGCCAGACAGAACAAAGCTATTATTGTATGACACTCATGTCAGTAATGGGGCTGCAACTGGCAGCGGGTCTGGTGGAAATGCACAAAATGAAACAACACAGAACACAGTAAGAGAGGCGAGGGTTTTTCCGAGAGCCAGTGTATACATTGCTGTGGATAAGTTAAAAAAAAAAAAACATTTAAATTAAAAAACACAATTTATATCAGCCATAATAATGTTATTAATGGTACAGTGCCTAATAATACATTATAATAAACCTTTTTTTGTATCGAAGCATTCATAAATTTAGTAAACCACATAAGAAATAAAATCAAATAAAAATATTCAAAGCGGCAAGAATATGGTAAAATAGCACAATAATAAGAAAGAAAATCAATAAAATAAACAACAAAAATAAAATAGATATATATAATAAGGTAATAGGAGTCGACAGAAATGGTTAACCAGTCACATTCAAACACATCGAATCCTGATGTATTGTTTATTTGTTATTATGTTGGTCTATTCTGCATTCTGGTCTAAACATAGCATTTAATATGTGCTCATGTTATGTGATATTGCATCTGCGTCATTGATTTGACAGAATATTGATTTTGTCTCCTGTGTGTGGTTTTCATCCATCACTCTAACACCCAGCATGCATTGCACAATGAGAAATAGAAATCCTAACTGCCCAATTGTGTGCTAAATATAAATTCAATATATTTATTTTACAAATGTAATACTTACAAATACATTTTATCTCAGTAGTACTTTAAAATACATAATTTAATTCTTCAAATTTAAGTAAATGAGTGTAGTAATTTGCATATTTTAGTGTACCACAAAAGTTATTATTGTTTTAGTAATTCATTTTATATGTACATTTAGATTTATGGCATTTAGCTGATGCTCTTATCCAGAGCGACTTACGAGGTTAATGATTACAGGTAGGCCAACATAGTGTTAGGAGTCTTGCCCAAGGACTCTTACTGGTGTAGCTCAGCATAGTCACCCAGACTGGGATTCGAACCCCAGTCTCCCACACGTTGAGGTGGCACCCTGAGTAGTGGTGTTAACCACTGAGCTAGCTCAACCACATGTACTTAAGTAAATCTGTGTGAAACTTGGTGGTAAAAATAATGCATTTAATTTAGTTTAGCTATATACAGTATATGTATATATATATAATATTGAAATATGTATATTGAAAGAACCACCCTTTCAGTACCTTAATCATGAGTGCAAGGACGTATACTAAGTATACTTCAGTGCAGTTTGTTCCTCTGGTACCTCTGATATAAAGATTAATATTGGAGTCTCAGTACTTTAAACTTAGAGACCTCACTCTAGAGACCACTGTGGCACTGCAGTGGGAGGCTAGTAGTCATATTTACAACCGATAAAGCAACGGTCAAATTTCAAATTGTGACAAATTAAGTAAATACAGACTGCCCAGAAAAATGACCTCATATGTAATTCTCTCTGACCATCCGTTGTTCAACTGCCTTTAGCTTTATTTCACCATGGTATTGCTTGAACAGCCTTTTACAACATCCCCACATTTATTTCCATGGACAGTTACATTGATTTTTGGCTGAGATCTTGAACTGGTGACAGGAGGGTCTTAAAACTCCTTCACGTCCCAAAGACTTTCAGATGGGTACAGTCAGGACTTGTGTGACTGGTTCCTCATGATCCCTAACCTACTCATTCGCAATCCGAGCCCCATGAGTCTCTGCATTGTTGGTCTGGAATATGGTCCCCTTTAAGTATTTTGCTTGTAAATGCAGGTGGTAACTTATAAGCTCAACGGACTAAAAATGAGTCACCTCTTGTGTTTAAGGTAGTAATAGCTTCAGGCTCCTGCAGGTGGCGCTGCATCAAGATACAGAGCTATAAATACCTGCGGGTGTGTGTGAGTGCTACAGTGCAGGGTATGTCTCGTTCCATGTGAGGAAAATGGCTCCCGAGCAGATGTTAATGATTGGCTAAAAGGAGGGGCTGCATGTGGGCGTGGCCAAAGGCCATAGTGTAAGGAAGTAGCTGAATCTGCAGGTGTATGGAAGCGTATGGTCATACGGGTCTACCAGCAGTGGCTAAAACCCCAGTCTACAGGGAACTCTCCTTGGAATTGGGCCAGGGAAGGCATCCACCAAATCTGGCACCACTGCACAATTCTTTGATGCTAGAGACTCTGAACATTGATGTGGCCTACATCCAGAAACTTCATCCAGTCCGTGCCACATCCAATGGTGCTGCTGAGATTGTATTACAAAACATTCTGGAGATTTTCTATATATTGCACTATATACTATATAGTATATATAAATCTATATACCTAAAAAAATGAATCACTGAAAAAGGCGGCACGGTTTCGGCTTTGATAGTAGCGGTGTACGTGTGCGTCTGTCTTCCTTTGTGCTGCTGTCTTATTCCAACATGCACAAATTTCTCATTGTCGCAGCTGTGTTTCCGGCAGTCTGCTGAGTCTGCATCACGCTGCTCTCTCAAGGCTTAGGTCCATCATTAGGATATGCGAACCGCAATCAATAGCACTGGAACAAAATTGATATTCTTGGGGTGGGAATCAATATTAATAACCCAGCGTTACGACAGCCATCTAATAAGTCACACTTTAGTTTCGGCTCAGCATCACCTCCAGGAAACCAGGATGTCACTGTCCCCATCCAGACTAGAACACCGACTAGAAATTCAGGCACACAGACAGGCTGCGGTTTCCCACTGCGGTTTGAGCATAATCATTTGCCATACTGGGCCGACCACTATTCCGACGGGCTGTGAGGTAAAGATCGCGTTAGGTTAGCTATGTGTGTGAATGTAGCCGTGGTTCTTCTGAGAATGGACAAATCTCAGTTTGCTATTAATGGCGTAGTCAGCGGTGGTTCCCTCCATCTTAGCCAGAACCATTGTCTGCCTCCGGAAAAGGGCTGGAGCTATCTAAAAAGGCCCCCCTTTTTTCTTCTGAGCAATAAAAGGAAAAAAATAGGCCAAACTAAATGAAGCCTTTTCCCTGAGCATATAGAGTGTCATTCAGATTAGGCTAGAAAAGAAAGAACGGTATGATCCAGGCAACCTGCCGCCTTGTTTGCAGAAAGAAAACAGACGTACGGTCTATATATGGAAAGAATAAAGATGCAAAAATGGCTCATTTCAAATGCATTGGTTTTATGATGTCATGGAAAAGCCTTTTTATACAGTTGCCTGGTTTTGTTAAGTGCACATGTCCTATAGTGAACACGCTTCTGCACTTCTAATAGACAATTACTGTTTATTTTTATTCATCTGAATGTGATGTATTGAAAAAACTTGAAAAATTTAAAACGTTATAGCACACTTAATTTTATGTTTCATTTTTTGCCGGTGTGCTGAAGTTAGCAAATAAACAGACATCTGAACCCTACACATTAATGTTCCTTCCCTGCAGAAAACCAACAACAACATGCCATCTGACCAGGGGCTTTCAAACTTCGGCATAAGACTATACAGTATATCCGCCTTTCCAACCTACAGCAATTTAGCCCCTCCCATTCCAGACCAGTTCATGCCAGTGAGCCAATCAGAACAGGGGTCATTTACATTCACAAAAAAATAAACATACAAAAGGCACATTCTCTAATATTTTGTTGGACCACGTTTAGCTTTGATGGCAGCATGCATTTGCTGGGCATTGTTTTATCAGCCTGATGCAGAGTCACAACAACTTTGTCCAATTTGCATTCAGTTTTGGCCTAACTCTCGTATTGATGACGGGAGAGTTGAAGCTCTTCACCAGCACATCAACCAAGACTTCCAATATGATAAAGTTCAGGAACCTGTGGTGGTTTACTCATGTCTTAAAATGTTCCTCAAGCTCCATCAGCAACTCTTACAGAGTTCCCACAGTACCAATGAACCGTAATTTTCATCCTGTAATATCATATCAGTGCCATCAAGTAGGAGAAACTCCATTGGTGGGATAACCTGCTCAGTACATCAGTATCTGTACATTCATGTGATCAGTTGACTTAACATAGCTGAACCTAAACCTGACCAACTAAAGCAACCTTAGATCATAACACTGCCTCCAGAGGCTTGTACGGTGGGCTTATGCATGATGGGTGCATCGCTACTATCTTGATGCTCCTTGGAATAGGATCAGTCTGGACTATGGGATCTTTTGCCATTGCTCTAGAGTCTAGTCTTTAGGCTGCCTACCAAATTGACAAATAGCCTCACTAACAGGTGGTTTTCTTATGGCTGCACGGGGGTTTAGTCCCAATCCCAAGAGTTCTGGTCATCTGGGAATGCTGTCTATTTTTTATCAATCAACTGTAAGCTTTTATATGTTCATTTAAAATATATTTTCCATCTTTTATTCTGCAAAGATGATGGTTCAATGCACTGCACAGATCTTAGCCCATTGCCAGTCACTTCCAGTAATCTCCTTAGCTGTTTTCTTGTTTGATGCAAAGAAGAAACTACTCACTGCATTAGTTGGGGTTTAAATAATTGTTGGCAGCTGGAAAATATCAATCACTGCAGTAACTATCCAGTCAAAGGCTCTTAAGTAAGCTCACCAGATCAAATGTGTCACCGGTGACTGAAACATACCTCCACTAGCACCAGTAACAGCTGTGACTGGATTTGGCATGTACTGGACACGTTTCTGGATGTAGGCCACATCAGTGTTCTGACACTCTTGCATCAAAGAATTGTGCAGTTGGGCAAAATTTGGTGGATCCCTTCCCTGGCACAATTCAGGAGAGTTTCCTGTAGACTGGGATTTTAGCCACTACTGGTAGACCCTTATGACTGTACGCTGCTTCCATACACCTGCAGATTCAGCTACTTCCTTCACACTGTGGTCTTTGGCCACGCCCAAATGCTCAATCACTCCTTTTAGCCAATCATTAACATCTGCTCTGGAGCGTTTTCCACACATGGAACGAGACATTCCCTGCACTGTACCACCTCTTCTCAATCTATGGATCCCATCACTCACACCCGCAGGTATTTATAGCCACATCATCCTCATGCAGCGCCATCTGCAGGAGCCTGAAATTACTATAAACCGGAACAATAAAAGATATCATAGTGTCAACAGTCACCAGAAAGAGTTTCATATGGTTCCAAACTGTGAGCTGCACACGCTTTACCCCACTGTAGAGCGAACAGGCTTACTCAGAACATCTCTCCAATGACGCCCGAGCTGAACTACGGTTACAGTTCCCTCATATCCACATAGCTGCTAGCCCCACAGGGGGACAAGGCTATTTTAGGCGATGAACTTCTCCAAATCTTAATCTTCCTTTGGAATGGATCAGTGGCGTGGCAAGCAGGATCAGCCGTGACATGGAGGAGGCCCCCGCTCCCCCTCCGCTCCGAAATGGAACTAAGTCAGCCTGTGAAACCCAGAGAAAGCAATTAAAGTTGAGGGAGCGTGTGGAACGTGTGAGGCATTCTAGGGCACCGGGCAGGAGGCATGGCTCCTGACATTTAACACAAACAGTGATTAAGCAGAGGATTACCAAAGTGACTCTCTCTAGGTCATTTGCGTTATACGGATGGCACACGACATGTGAGGTATGAGTCCTTGCGCGGTGCCGCACACACCAAAAAGTGCCATATTTCATCCCGCCCCCTCCTGCTCCATGTACCCGGCATGACCCTGACGTGGCACACATACTCCATCAGCACTGCGCAGACCTGGCAGCTGCTCAAACTCCAGCTCATTAAGCACCATGGTCCATGATATTCAAGCTGCGAAAACATTTTTGTGATTTTAATTTAATAAATGTGTCTTTGCAACATGCACCCAGCTGCCACTTTATTAGGTACACATTATTGTATCTACCCTCGTCCATTTTATCACCTCCACTGACCATATAGGAGCACCTTGTAGCTCTACAGTTACAAACTGTAGTCCATCTGTTTCTATGCATACATGGTTGCCCTGCTCTTCCATGGTCAGGACCCCCACGGGACCCCCACAGTGCAGGTATTATGTGGGTGGTGCATCATTCTCTGCACTGAAGTGACACTAAGGTGGGGGTGGTGTGGTTGTGCTGGTGTGAGTGGATCAGAAACAGCAGTGCTGCTGGAGTGTTTAAATGCTGTGCCCACTCACTGTCCACTCTATTAGACCCTCCTACCTGGCTGGTCCACCTTGTAGATAGCCCATCTGCCGCTGCACAGTTTGTGCATCCTCTATTCCTTCATCTGTGGTCACAGGACGCTGCCCACAGGACACGCTCCACAGGACATTCTCCACAGGACGCTGCCCACAGGACGCTGCCCACAGGACACTGCCTATAGGACACTGCCAACAGGACGCTGCCCACAGGACACTGCCCACAGGACACTGCCCACAGGACGCTGCCCACAGGACGCTGCCCACAGGACGCTGCCCACAGGCTGCTGCCCATAGGACACTGCCCACAGGACACTGCCCACAGGACGCTGCCCATAGGACACTGCCCACAGGTAGCTGTTGCTGGATAGTTTTGGTTGGTGGATGATTCTCAGTCCAGCAGTGATACTGAGATGTCCAAACGCCCTGCTTTATCCGATCCACTTACACCAGCACAACACACTCCAACACACCACCACCATGTCAGTGTCACTGCAGTCTTGAGAATAGTCCACTCCCAACACAATACCTGCTCTGTGGTGGTCCTGTGGGTGGTCCTGACCATTGAGGTACAGGGTAACACAGTGTACGGAGAAACAGATGGACTACAGTCTGTAACTGTAGAGATACAAAGTGCTCCTATAGGGTACCTGCATGTAATGTGTCCTCTGTACCTGCAGCACATCTACAGATACATGTTTGGACTCTGCAATGCTTAAACATCAGTATTAGACCCTTGGTGTGTCTGTGCTATCCCTTCATCAGAAATATTACATATATTACTATATTACATGCAGCTTCTTATAAGCATTTTTATATGCAGTTCCAAACCTGACATCTTACCAGGCTCAGTCGAACATAGAACAGCGAAGGAAAATACATCTGTATGAAGAGCAGCGGTGAAAGACGCGTATCTGAAAGCACTGTCAGGTAAAGAATAGCATCAGTATCTGTTTTACTGCTGCTCTGTTCTCGGCTTGTCTGCTTTTTGTTACGTGTTTTTTTTCCTCCCTGGCCAAAAATACAGAAATCAGATATGCGGTGTGCAGATAAGAATTGTCTACCGAGCTAAGCCCAGAGGCAATGTCATCAGGGAACTCACCACTTTATTTAGCCGTGGTCACAGATGCAAGATAATGCGGAGGGAAGAGAGTACAGCGCTGAGATAACAATATAATGTTTTCAGCATCGTGAAGTTATCTCTCCCCCCTCTTGACCTTCATATTAAATTAATTTTGGCTTTGCTTTTGCTTTCTGTGGCACGCTGCCTCTATAGGAGGTCTGTTTTTAAACCTTCCTAAGCCTTGAGTTATTGACATTGTGACTTTTCAGGCAGATTCATTCATTCATTTACACTCATCGTCAAAACAATAGATGTACCCGGAAGGAAGAGTCTGATTGGAATGCTGTTGGGAAAGAAGATAAAGGTTTAGACTGATATGGGGAATACTTATTGAGCTACACATACAGAAGTAGTGTCTCTCAGTATGGCGTGTCAGATGTCTCAGCAAGGAGTTGTAGAGGTTCCGAATGGTGTCCTGTGGTAATCCATCCCATGCAGCTTGAATATCCTCACACAGTTCCTGCAGATGGTGTGGTAGGGGTGGAGGAGGGGTAACACCAGGCCTTCTGGACATGTGAAACGTGACAGCAAGCCGCTCATATTGGTGCTGACCACGGTGCCTCCAGAAACAGATTCATTGGTCATCTCCACCAAAACAGGAATGGTTTAAAAGGACGAGGTCATTGACATTTTGTCCCCCCTCATCTTTTCCCACTGATTCTTCACTAGTTTTGCAGTCGACTTGGGTCAGCGTCTTTACTAGTACCATGGTGCGGTACCTGGACCCTACAGAGGTTGCACAGGTAGTCCAACTACTACCTGTGGATGGCAATATGTGCCATTGCCACAAGGTTTGCTGTGTTTCCCAGCACAGTCTTAAGAGTACGGTGGAGATTCCAGGAGACAGGCAGTTACTCTAGGAGAGCTGGACAAGGCTGTAGAAGGTCCTTGACCCCTCAGCAGGACCGGTATACACTCCTTTGTGCTAGGAGGAACAAGATGAGCACTGCCAGAGCCCTACTGCTATGAATGTGTCTGACCAAATAATCAGAAACAGGCCTCATGAGGGCGGCCTGAGGGCCTGACGTCCTGTAGTGGGCCCTGTGCTCACTTGCCAGCACTGTAGAGCTTGATTGGCATTTGCCACAGAACACCAGAATTGGCAGATCCGCCACAGGCGCCTTGTGCTTTTCACAGATGAGAGCAGGTTTTACCTGAGCACATGTGACAGACGTGACAGGCTCTGGAGACGCCGTGGAGAATGTTATGCCACCTGCAACATCATTCAGCATGACTGGTTTGGTGGTGGGTCAGTGATGGTCTGGGGAGGCATATCCCTGGAAGGACGCACAGACCTCTACAGGCTAGACAACGGCACCCTGACTGCTATTAGGTATCAGGATGCAATCCTTGGACCCGTTGTCAGCTGGTGCAGTGGGTCCTGGGTTCCTCCTGGTGCACAACAATGCCCGGCCTCATGTGGCGAGAGTGTGCAGGCAGTTCTTGGAGAATGAAGGAATTGATACCATTGACTGGCCCACTGGCTTGCCTGACCTGAATCCAATAGAGCACCTCTGGGACATTATGTTTCGGTCCATCCGACGCCAACAGGTTGCACTTCAGACCGTCCAGGAGCTCAGTGATGCCCTGGTCCAGATCTGGGAGAAGATCCCCCAGGACACCATCCGTCGTCTCATTAGGAGCATGTGGAGGCCATACAAAATACTGAGTTTGAGTTTGGTTAAATAGATGAGCCTGCTGCATCATTTTTCCGCTTTGATTTTCAGGGTGTCTTTGAATTCAACCCTCGGTAGGGTGATCATTTTCATTTCCATCAAACGATGTGGCATCCTTTCGTTCCTACCACATTACCCAGTCTATATGAGGAAAGATATCCTGCATGATTGTTTTCCCCATTGAGATCTGATGTGTTTTCAAAGTGTTCCCTTTATTTTTTTGAGCAGTGTATATAAAAAATATAGAAAGAAAGAGCAGCAAGGAAATTGAAAAGGTAGCAGCAGAGTGTGTTTAAAGTGACTAAGTGTCCTCAAAGTGTTCATTCCTATCGGTTGATTGCATCTGGGTGCTCTTTGTGCAGCTATTTTTTATGATAAGTGTATATATTCATTCATTTCGTTTTTAAACTTGACAAAAGAATGAGACTTTGAGAATCACAGGGTCCTGCGGTATGACCCCAGCTAGGTTAGACAGGAGAAACCAGTGAGCTGTTTTCTTTTCCCTGTAAACCTGCAATCTCTCCATGCGCATGCTTTAATTGCCCATGACCAACTGTGAATGTTTGTAGGAAGAATTTTTCACATGTAACTTTCTGGAAGCCCACCAATTCCCCCATCAGTAAAACATCTGTTTATCCAGGTGTCTGCTTAGGAGAGAGAAGGAGTGCGAGGACGGCGAGTGTGAACGTGCTTAAATGTTTCATTAGAGGGCTGAAACATTCGAATTATGTAATGGCAGTCATGATTGTATGCTGCGTGAGCTCTGATGACTGTTATGACATTTTTGGAACCTACTGAACCGCCGGTATTGGCTGCTGGGGTGAGAGTGACAACACCCCGTCTCTGCCCTCTGATAAGTCATACTGTAATTAGCGGTTAAGGAAGGACATCGTGGATGCAGTTTGCACCAGCAAAATACTGTTAACACTCTTAAGGTGTTAAGGAGTGTGTTTGGATGGTGCAGTGTAATTAAACAGTAACCAAACACGCCTGACCTGCTTTATTTGAAACCACACAGTGTGCTTTTAGAGCGCCGTAGAGCATTAGCATGGGTGTACATATATATGCACACACATGCTAATGCTCATGATGCTAATGCTCAATGCCCCTGGCACAATCAGGAGGAGAGTTTTCTGCACACTGGGGTTTTAGTCACTGCTGGTAGACCCGTATGACTGTACGCTTCCATATACCTGCAGATTCAGCTGCTTCCCTCACACTATGGTGTTTGGCACGCTCAAATGTCCAGTCACTCCTTTTAGCCAAATGTTGACATCTGCTCTGGAGCCATTTTCCACACATGGAACGAGACATTCCCTGCACTATACCACCTCTTCTCAATCTACAGATCCCCTCACTGACACCCCGCAAGTATTTACAGCCCTGCGTCCTGGTGCAGCGCCATCTGCAGGAAGTTACCACCACCTAAAACATTCAAGGTGACTTATTTTTTTGTCCCGGGTCAAGCATATCTGGTCACAGTAGAGAAGAGCTCTCTGTCGTCCTCACTACACTTGACCCACAGCCCACCCACTTTAAAGCATTCACCACCTTAAGCGGTGTCCTCTCTCACTGCAACACTGGTCCAGTGCATTTCACTGCTGCCAGCCTCCGTCACACTGGCACCTCCGTTCTGGCCCACCATGCCGCCTCCGTCATCTTCACTGCCTCCTTTAAAGTTTCTGGGACTGCACTAGTTGGGTGCTCTTTTTTTTGACATCAGCAAAAGCTCACATGCACCCCCAGAAGGAAGGTCATCACCAGCAAACCGCTTCACTCTGATAGTAAAGGTGAAGAGAGGCATTTAGTTCTGAATCTGAAACAGCAGTATACTGCTTTCACTGTAGTTTCACAATTTCTGAGTGTTAAGCACACACACACACTCAAGCACACTTAGTGACACGCCTGACCTCCTGTCAGGTCAAGCTACACACAGCCCCCTTCCTCTAACACTACTTCAACATGACAAGACAGACAGGCGTCAAGCAAAGGTCACACCCGAGGGCTGGCACACAGCTGAGTGCAAGCGACGTCTGCTGCAGGTGACTCGCACAGAACACTCCCCGAAACTACCGCAACTAACTGCTCACATTCTTGGGTAGGGGGCAGAATGGTTAAGGCCAGCACTCAAGCAAACAAGCCTTAGCATGTTTACAGTGGTCTCCGAACACTGATGGGTTCGGTTTTTGATTTTCCTTTTTCACACAAACCTCAAACCTCCTCTACGTTTTTGTGAATCCATCTGCTTCTCTTCATTAGCCCAAACCTAGAGACCGCCTGAGATAACAACAGGGCTAAGTTTGTATATACAGACTAGTAATGGACTTGACTCACTCATCATCCATCCAAAAGGAGGTTTACAGTCCAGATGTAGTCTCTGTCTTAACATGACTGACTCTAGAAGTATAGAAAGTTTGTATAATCAAAGGTAATATAAGTATGATGGAATCATAGAATATGGGACAACGTAAACATGGGTAAAAGTGGGCTTAAATCAGCTTCATTGGTAACTGGTAACTTGGCTAACCGTCACTGGGCACAGGCCTTGGTCAGACAACGGCACTCATGGTAAATATTTGCACCTAGGAGGAATCAACTGACCGGAATGAAAGTTAGTGGCTGGGTTCGACATTGTTAGACATGCAAATGATTCACGCCCAGCCATGCTTCAGCAAGCAGTGATGCCTCCATGCCAGCACTAATGGCAGATGGCTGCACGATGCTGGACTACATGCATAGAGACTATTGCGGCGACTGCCCTTAACACTACGTCAGCATCACCATAGACCTAAAAGGTGTCGTGCTGGACTGTCATGAAGAGAAGCAGAATGGCAGTGAGTCAGCTTCAGTGACGAGTCCTGCTTTTATCTTGGTGGAGACAGCGCACCGTGGTGAGCACCAAGATGAACGATTTGTTGTTATGCATTACAAGTCCAGAAGACCTGGTGTCACTCCAGCTCCAGCCCTAATGTGCAATCTGTAGTAACTGTGTGAGAATATCGTCGCTGTCCAATGAAAAACGTGTATCTCCATAATGAAAAAATCTCCATTTTTGTTGATTTTTACTTTTATGCATCATTTCATCACAAAATCTGCCATTTACATTGTGTGAAAATTTCATGATGACTGGACAAATAGAAATGGCCCAAAACTGCTTGGAAAAATGTCTGGTTCCATTGACTTAAACTAGGTTTTGGGCTTTCCTGTAAAGTTACCATTTTGGAGATACTTGATTTTCATTGGACAGCGACGATATTCAAGCAGCATGGGATGGATTATCACAGGGCACCATTAGGAACCTCTACAACTCATTCTGAGACATCTGGCACGTTGGTTTAGCAAACACGGTGGCCCGACACCATACGGAGAAACGTTACTTCTGTATGTGTAGCTCAATAAATATTGATCATATCAGTCTAAATGTATCATCATTGATTGTTCCTGGTAACCAGCTTCCTTTCCAACACCACTGCAATCCCACGCCTCCTTCTGGGTGC
Organism: Prochilodus magdalenae; assembly: GCA_024036415.1. Lineage (NCBI taxonomy): Eukaryota > Metazoa > Chordata > Actinopteri > Characiformes > Prochilodontidae > Prochilodus > Prochilodus magdalenae. The sequence continues at coordinate 490,165 of JAMWET010004298.1, forward strand.
AGCTATTCTTTTGATGATGTGTGTTTTTTTAAGGTCTGTTCCTCACAAACTTTGATTAAGAGGGTCCTCCCACTAGTCAATCCATACTGAGTTGAGTTTAAGCACAGTTCAGTTGGACCTGGCCTCATTCGACATCTAGTATGATTACTAATCGTGTCCAAGCACAGAACTTGAACACGTCAATGACGTGACTGTCTCATTTAACAAACATGGTGCCAAAGTCTGATCTACGGCACCAGAATGTAAGGTGCAGCATTTAAGGTGGATTGGGAAACTAATATAAGAAGTTGAAAGCCAAGGTGTGAAATCAGTGTATGAGATTAGAGCATCAACCAATGCACAGAAGCGGAGGCGGTGTAAGCTTCTACCTTCGATAATTCAAATACTCTATGATACTATGGCTCGATGGCATTGCGCAAGCTTGGAGGCACCACAGTTGTGTCATTTGTGTCTTGCACACTTCATAGTGCATCACATAAAAGGCCATATTACAGCTATAACAACCAATTAGTTAACAATGACAACATCGATGCATACAATCGTGTTCAGGCAACTGGGCAAAGTCTAGTATGCCCTTAGTAGAACTATATGCCGGGCCTGTGGCTCTTTCTTGAACAGCTGCTCCTGAGATAGCATTGTGCCTGTTTGGTCCCTTAACACTTACATGTCAGCTCCAACAGGTAGCTACTGTGGCTCCTTCTAATTGACCTTTGCACAGTAGCTCACTGTTAGACCAGCCTATGATGGGCTAATTGGGCAGCTGGGAGATGCAGGCCTTCAGGGAGTAGCTCATTAGATCCTCCACACTCCTCTGATTAACCTCTCAGGGATTAGCGTCAGCCAGGGTCCTTTAGGTCAAAGATCATTCCGACAGAAAAAGCCCCTCCACCACCCCCCACCCTGTCAGCCATGCTCAGAGAGTTGAAGAGTTCAGCGCTAGTCTTAATAAACTGGGCAAAGCTCCTCCAAAAAGAGCAGGGATACATTATTGAAAGGCAGAACCACTTTGAAGTTGTGTTTTTCAGTACCTAATACTTTTCTCTCATTTACCACAGTCCCATTGCACGGCTGCCCGGAAGATTTGGATGTGCACGCCTCTAGTGGAGGCAGCCAGGCTCTGCTGGGACGCCTCCCGGTTCTAACAGATTGCGTGTACATTCTTTATGTTCTCTTAGAGGAAGCCGCTTCACTGGCTTGTCACATTCTCCATTGCTGGACCACTGAGCCTAGCTGGAACGCTTCAGGTCAGCTCATCTGCACCTGGGAATATACCCCTCCCTACCGCAATCACTGGTTTAAAAAAAAAAAAACTTTAATTTGTGATTCAAGCTGTACACTGTTGGGAAGGGGAAAAAAGGATGGATGTTTTGAATGTTTTAAAAAGCTAACTTAGGAACTTTATGCGATTACAGCGGCCTCAAAAAGTATTTCAACAGTTTAAACATTTACTGTTAAAGGGATTTTGGGCACAAACCTGCAGACGTCTGCACAGAAACCACAGAAACCAGAAACCTAGCATCAACTACTTCTATATAGTCTCCTGTGAATACATACGGATACCGTACAATATACACTCTACACAGTATACACCATATACACACCGACGCCACATATACACAATACATACACACTGTACAATATACACTCTACACAGTATACATCATATACACACCGACGCCACATATACACAATACATACACACTGTACAATATACACTCTACACAGTATACACTATATACACAACCACTCCACATATACACAATACATACACACTGTACAATATACACTCTACACAGTATACACACTATACACGACTCCATATATACACGATACATACAGACACCGTACAATATACACTCTACACAGTATACACCATATACACACCGATGCCACATATACACAATACATACACACTGTACAATATACACTCTACACAGTATACACTATATACACAACCACTCCACATATACACAATACATACACACACCGTACAATATACACTTTACACAGTATACACTATATACACACCGACTCAGCATATACACAATACATACACACTGTACAGTATACACTCTACACCATATACACTATATACACAGACACCGTACAATATACATTCTATACAGTATACACCATGTACACAACGACTCCACATATACACGATACATACAGACACTGTACAATATACATTCTACACAGTATACACCATATACACAACCACTCCACATATACACAATACATATAGACACCATACAATATACACTCTACACAGTATACACTATATACACAACTCCACACATTCTTCCAGTGTCTGTGTGGGTTTCTTCCGGATGCTCCTGTTTCCTTCCACACTCCAGAGACATGTGGTCAGGTGAATTGGGGAGGCTAAATTGCCCCCCAAGGTGTGAGTGTGTGTACAGTATGTTAGTGTGTCAGGCCTGTAGGGGACTGGGGGCCTGTGCAGGGTGTTTCCTGCCTTCCACCCAAGAAGTTCTTGGAGTAGGCTCCACCACCCCACACAACCCAGAATATCGAATGCAATGACTGAATGCAAGTTTGTGAAGGTTCTCATGGTCATTCCCAGTCCAGTCCTGTTCAACATGGCAATGCAGCCCATGCTTTTTTGGTGGGGGCAGATCTTCTGAAGGAGTGTATTTGATTTTCTGTCTGGTTTAAACATCATCTCCCTTTCTCCAGAATTGCTTACCGCACCTTTAAGTTAAAACCAATCTCTCTTTTTTGCATTTTCTATGATATGTGCTGCTCATGATGGACAAGTGCATTTGTTTCTCGGGTCTGTGGATCTTTTTTTTTTTTTGCTTTATAAAGCATTTCACCCTCACTCACATTTGACACCCATGAAAGCCTTTTTGGCTCTCCTGCTAATGTTTAATACAAAAGAAGATGGCTTGATTGCAGTTATTTGCAGTGACAAGCACTGCCGTTGTCGGTCAAATTGGATTGCAATTACCATGTTACAAGTCTTTAGTGCATCAATACTAAGTGTAACAATAGTGGTTTTTTATCCATCCATTTCAATTACACTTTCAGGCGTTTGGTCTGGTCATAGACGGGCCAAATATAGAGGGAACCTTTACACACCAAAGAGGGAATTATCACCTAGAACCGGCGTTGTTATGCATGGAGAAGCGGGGAAATATATTTGAAGTCATAATCAGCCTACGGTTAGTGGTACGCTGTATGCATGTGTGTTCAATTCGACGCTATGCGAGTGCGTTTGCGTGTCAGCGCAATTTGCAAGCGCGAGTGCGTTTGTGATTTGAAATGAAAGGATTAGATTCTTCAACGTAGGCTTACAGTCTATATCCGCAAAGTGAAATACAGACTCAATTAGTCGCCAGCGCCGATCCTATTGCGTCATCCACACAACACCCACAGCCAGCCTCATTAGACTCTGGAGTGTCTACTACACTCAGGCGAAATCTCAGGTATGTGGCAAATACTGTTTATTTACCGTCAGAGAAGTGTCTCATGGCAGGGTGCTTTTCCAACTCGTCTTTATTAAAGTTCCTCCTGTGGAACCGCAAGCCTCAGCTAATTAGGCCCCACTCAGAGCTACCGATGGAGTAATTTGATGTTTTGTTTGCATGTGAAAAGCACTTCGTTGAGGGTTCGTTAAGACGCCTGACGAGGGCACATTCACGGCTCTAATTAATGACACACTCTGTTGTGTCTGACGAGTCTCGTGTTTAATCTTTTAGCCTGATAATCTCCACTTTGAATGCCAAAAATTGACTTTCTATCAGATAACACATCCTAATTTGGCTGTGAAGTGCTGGATATCATAGGGTTATCACTAACGTCCATTGTTCTATCTTGTACGTTGGTTTAGATGTTACACAAATACCTGAGGTCATGCTCCAGATGGCACCTGTGCTGGTATAAGCTTTAATAGCTTTGTCTGAGCTAAGAGGTCCATTTGATAGATTGCATTAAATTTCTTAAACTTCCAGCCAAACCAATGTGAAGAATTAAGCAGGTGTGTATGACACTCATATTGAATGTTATATTAAAGGTGCAGTAAGCAATTCTGAAAACTACTGTTCTGTTCATATTCATATGTCTGCTCAGGTCTGTATGCCACTAATATGATTTTAAAGGTGCCATATGCTGAAGAATGCCTTTTCGCATTTGAGCTCAACAGGTAAGCATGTCTGTATGAAACTAATATTAATGGTATATTAAAGGGGCAATAAGCGATTCTGGAGAACAGCTGGTTATATTTCAGCTTAACAGTTAAGTAGGTCTGTATGACCCTAATATTGAATGTTATATTAAAGGTGCAGTAAGTGATTCTGAAGAAGGAATGCTCAACAGCAACAACAATAAATACATCCCTCTCTTCAGTGCTCCTTAAGAAACTGTGCTCCCCAAATTAATGAAGCACATAGTCAACGTGAACCATACTGGACTACTAAACCTGTTTTCTTAAATCTTTGTGGCCATAAAACCCCTCATCTGTTGCATGGACAAATGTTAAACGATGACAGAACAGGCAGTGCCCCTAAGGTTAGGTAGGTTGTGGATCTGTCGCTTCAATCGCAATGCTAGCCAGTTGCTATCACAAATATAAGCCAAATGGGCAAAACAATACCTGACCTATTGGTTCTGTTTAGTGAAACCAGGGTCCTATATTGGTTTAATACGGGACGCAACATTTAATAGCCAAATAAAGGACGATTCTGTATTTTATGCGACGGGTGGCAACCTTATATATGCCCCCTGTGTGTAGTATGTAGTGCGGTAACAAGTTCTGACCTACAGTGTAGTATACTAATACAGTCACATGACCAGTTGCCTCACATTTACCTCAGAGCCGTTATTACTGTATCCACTGTTTAGAGCTAGCTGCCGCTAACGCTGCTCAGTTCACCTAACCTACGCTTAGCCTAGCTGTTAGCTATCCTCGGCTATTTCTCTCTAAAACTGATCCTCTAAAGCGAGTTCATCTTTTATTAATCTTCAGACCTGTATATTTAACTTTCTGAGGCTCATTCTGATGAACACACACCCCACTACAATCACTACACCCACATTTACCTCAGAGCTGTTATTACTGTATCCACTGTTTAGAGCTAGCTGCTGCTAACGCTGCTCAGTTCACCTGAGATACAGTTAGCCTAGCTGTTAGCTACACTCAGCTATTTCACTCAAAAACTCATCCTCTAAAGGGAGCTCATCTTTTATTAATCTTCAGACCTGTATATTTAACTTTCTGAGGCTCATTCTTATGAACACACCCTCATGTATACTCAGAGCTGGCTGTGTTTTGTTCCCCAGTGTTACCCACCACCATTTTCTCTGGCTGAAGCAGGCTAGGTGGTGGTGAGGCTGCAGTGCATGATGGGATGCCGTACACCATGAAGATAGCTCCCCTTTTTACTGGAGTAGAACACCATCCGGGTCTCTTGAGGGCACCACAGATCCTCAGTTTGCTCGCATACTGCATACTACTTTTAGACAGACGTACGTGGTGTGCCATTTCAGATTGAGAACTGCCCTCCCCTACAAGTGGCATCCATTGAGAGGAGGGCTTTAGAGAGCCAAAAGTGGTTCCCCCACAGAGCCCTTTTAGGTGGGCTTGTATTTCAGAGTGTAGCAGCAGGCTAGCACTGTGACTGACAGGCGAGGCTGCAGAAACAGACCCTGTGCCTTTAACAGCAAGCGGGAGCATTTTACTCACCTTTAAGCAAAGCAATCACTAGAGGGCACTGCGTTGAGTGCTTTTTCTCACTGATGTGTGCTTATTTCACCTCCTCTTTCCATGACAGATGTATTCAAACCAGGCAGTAATACCTCGTTCACAGAGATTGCTTATTTTATAGGAAATGCAGCTAGAGCCCTTTGAACCCCACTGACTGCTCGATGCGCGGGGAGGCACGCTGTCTCTCACACACCCTGGTGGAGCTGCAGACACGAGGAATGAGAGCCATAGAGAGTGGTGCCCCCGACTCCCTCCCACCTGTAGGTGTTGCTACTGTATTTACTGTGGAAGTGAGAGTGATTGCATGATCGGAGGGGAGGGTTGGTGGGCTTGGTATTGAGGATCTCGATATCCACATGTCGAGTGCACTTTGCTCAGTTCTGTTTGTCTCTCTCTCTGTTTCAGCCCTTCTCTGTCTCCCATACACACACACACACAAACACGACTTCATGCACACATGCGCCCAACACCATCTCAAGTCAGCTGGAATTGATACCTGAGAGTACCTCATCTCTCTTAAGGACCTATATAGCTCCTGAAGTGGTGTCCTCGGCGTCCTAGGCCTGCATACACACCTGTGCTCCTCAATGCCACGGCTTTAGACGAGGTACAGGTTCCGTTACAGAAGCCTCTGACTCCGAAGCACACTTGAGAATCCGGAGAGCTTTCTTCCAGGGCTGTTTTTGACATTCCCTGCACTCAGAGTGGTGCACACTTTGTGTTTTGGGTGGACTCTCTGTTAATAACATGGCAGCCACATTCGGAGTTAGCGGAATTGTTTGGGTGGTCTTTATGATCCATGATGCATATTACAAACAATAGATCGTCTTACTCAACATGCAGCTGGCATGGCTGTGTTTGAGTGCTTCCAAGTGGACAAAAAAAATGTATTCCAAGTCTGATGCAGGTATATACACTCATCCTCAAAAGAATAGCTGCACCCAGAAGGAGGTGTGGGATTGCGGTGCTGTTGGGAAGAAGATAAAGGTTATCAGGAACAATAACTGATGATACATTTAGACTGATATGATCAATATTTATTGAGCTACACATACAGAAGTCTGTCTCTCAGTATGGGGTCGGGCAGCCATGTTTGCTAACCCAACATGTCAGACGCCTCGATATGAAGCTGTAGAGGTTCCTAATGGTGTCCTGTGATAATCCATCCCATTCAGCTTGAATATTCTTATGCAGTTCCTGCAGATTGTGTGGTAGGGGTGGAGTGACACCAGGCCACGGTGCCTCCACATACAGTTTCGTTAGCATTTGTCCACAATCATAGCTGTTGGGTCAGTCAGGTACAGCAATAAGACCCGTCCTTGCTTATGTCACATGTGCAGCCAAACCTGACACTTTCTAATATCTCACAATGTCAAACCTACCCACCACGTTTCATTCCTGACCGTTGGTTCCTTCTGGGTGCAGCTTCTGTTCCTTTGATGATGAGTCTATGAATTCCTACAGGTATTTATAGCCCCATCATCCCCATACAGCACCATATGCAGGAGCCTGAACTGGGCTTAACTAATTCAGGGCTGTAGCCCCAGGCCAGACCAGGCTGCACCTCACTGTGATATCACAAGAGAAACCTGTAACAGTGTGTCACAATGCATTGTGCAGAACTGACATATTTATTATGTCATCTGGTTAAACACCAAAGTGTTCAGCACCAATCAGCTGCTCACTCCAGCACTCCACCGGCCTCCCAGCTCTAGTGTCAGCAGGAAGTTGTTTCCTTCATGTGAATTTGGTTTAAGATACCAAATAAGGGACCAAATTGTGGACCTGGCATCATGGGTTCAGTGTTCGGTGTTCCTGAAACAAGATTATATATTTAATATTATCAAACTGTGATGTAATCAATCACAACAATATCAAATCCTCATATGGCCCACTCCTGGCTGCATGTTTGCCCAGCCTTAAAGAAGAGAGAAAAGGCCCAGCGATGTGCCAACGGGCTCTCAGTGAGGGTTTGGGAGTGAGAGTTGGGCTAGAACAGAGCCCCTACCCAGGTCTCCACATGAGGCCACTTGAACTCAGTGAGTACACTTAAGATGAGTGAAGTCAGTGGATGTTCTGCTTGTGCCTCCTACAGCTGAAAGAAACAACTCAACTCCCAAACTTCACAACAACAAACCTCATAAGGTCTTTAAAGTGACTCCATGGCTGCAGAGAAAATTGCCTCCCACTCCTTCCACCAATGGTTTATTAATAGAACCCAGACTAGAGCCTGCCCACACCTATATCCGATCCAATTTTAAGGAGGTATATATTCCAGTAAGTGTTGACCACCGGATGCAGTTTTAATGGTCACACATGACAGTGTTTCTTAAACCTGGAGGCTTACTTGTACATTTTTTGTACGGTGGCCAAGAAGTCTCAAAACACAAGCATCAAAATGACACGACTTGCACAACATTAGCCAAACGCGCTGCAAGATCTGAAAACACAAGCATCAAAATGAGAACGCTTGCAAACCATTAACCGAACACGCTGCAAAGTCTCAAACGTGCAGCAAACACTGAACACACATGCAGCTTCCAACACACATGCAGAAAGCCTCAAAACACAACGGAAGTGTTTCCAGGGGACACTGATAGTAAACGGATCCATTATCACAAGAAGGCAGCACAGCTTTCTTCTCTGTCTCAATACTTCTATTCTATTAAATGATAATAAGCCACTGCTTACCATGCCCTGCCTCACAACCCCCCCTACAGGACGTCCCAACACCTGTACTTATTCTCTCATTTTCAACTCAGTGTTTACTCTTGAGACTTTCGTGTTCAGGATGGAAAGCGGTCTCGTTTTAATGCTTGTTGTTTATAGACAGCACAGTGTCCATAACATATTATAGTTTTGCGTTTTTTCCATGATGCTTTCTCAGCCACCATGCTTTATCGCCAGACGACATAGGACGGACGACCTAGGATCGTCAGGAATTGTCTGCAGGACAGGTCAAAATAGCCAGAAAGCACATACCTGCTCAATACTTCCACTATTAAGGTGCCACTGATGAGAAAATTTGAACATCCATCCATCCAACCATCCATCATTGCAATCAATCCATCCATGCATTCATCCATCCATCCATCCATCCATCCATGCATCCATTCATTCCTCTAGGGCACTTCAAGTGCAGTCATGTCCTGTCGGTTCACCAAACCCTCCCGTCCCAAGGCTGGTTCCCTAACCTCCAGCCCATGACTGCACATAAATTGTATTGTTATCCAACCGTCCATCATTGCAAACAATCCATCCATCTATCAGTCTATCCATCCATCCATCCATCCATCCATCCATCCATGCATCTATCCATCCATGTATCCATCCACCCATCCATGCATTCATCCATCCATCCATGCATCCATTCATTCCTCTAGGGCACTTCAAGTGCAGTCACGTCCTGTCGGTTCACCAAACCCTCCAATCCCAACGCTGGTTCCCTAACCCCCAGCCCATGACTGCACATAAGTTGTGTTATCATATGAAAGATGGGTGGCTGGCCATTCGTAGCCTAGCAGTCTATGAGTAGAGTGGTATATGAGCCTGGCTTCATTTAAATTCTCAGCCATTTATTTAGAGAGGAGTTTTTTCCTCATTTTCTATAATTAGAGGTTTTAAGTGTCCTTATCTGTTCTAGTCTAGCATGTTGCTGTTGAGTCGCACTGATTTAATAGTATAAATGGTAAGAGTGGGGCTCTAAAATCTATTTGGGATGTTTTAGAGTCCTAAATAATGAAATTAAGCCTGAAGTGATGTTCAGTATTTAGAAATTTCTTCAATTATTTACGCTGCCTTACTCTCAAGGCAGTGCAGATGAAAATGAAATGGGCTCATGGCTGAGCTGGTGAACCCTCCAATCACAGCCCTGTTTCTGGGACTCCTCCCATGCCTGAAAAGGGGTCTTTGTGTTTCAGTGAGCTGGAAAAGCGCTCTTATTTCCTATTTTTTAAACCCGGAACGAGGTTTGATTATGAAATCATGTGGTTGTGTTGGAAAATGAGTCGAAGCTGCTTCGTCGGCTGGTTGCTTAAAAATCTAGGATCTTGTTCCACTTTAGCTGAAGAGAGGTCCTGCTGTGCGGCCGGCTGCATGCGTTGTGTGGGCACACATTGTCCCCTCTTATTACACTCATTTCCCTTCCGCCCTTGCTCTGAGAGAGCCGATGACCTTGGTCTCTGCGGAATGGAAGTTGATTCTGGGGAGTTTAGGCCCAGCTGCAGATTTGCTCTTCTTCGTGAGCGGGTACAGGGCTGAAGTTAAAGAGCAAGTATGAGGGGGACCAGACAGGGTTATTATGTCTGACTTCATTAGTGCACACTGTTTTGACTAGACGGGCCGTGACCTCTGTCTCAACCGCACGACGCTGCAAGAAGCATAAGCCGGTTTTTTGGCTGCATCATTATCCGAAGAAGCAAATAAACAAGAATGTGTTCTTACGTAAAGTTCGTCTGATGTTTTTTTCTCTTGCTGATGTAACATTAATGCAGTTTTTAACAGAGAACAGAGTTTTGAACACAGAATAAAGGCTCGAGGCCAAGGCTAAACTTGGCTTTCTTGGGCACAGTTGATGGCCTTTTTGTTGGCAGCATGTAAGACTAATATTCCAGAGTGTCCCTCTCTCTCTCGGCGTCTGGGCTCTGCAGTTACCTTTTCTAACCCTGAGTTTTAATTGCTTCTCCTTGATGATGACATTGATTAATTCACTACAACTCTCGCACAGGTTCCCAGAAGACACCGCGCTGACCATTCATGCACCAGCACTCAACAAGCTGTACCGGTGCCCTCTTTAATGCTCGTTCTTCTTGGAGCTGTGCATTGAGTTTTGCACTGAGATCCAGTAACAGTACACACATAGGAAAGCATTGGCATTGATTATTTTTGGACTGCATATGCTCATACCTGGGACTTCATCTCTCAGCCACAGAATTACAGTAATAATTGCTTACCCAATTACACTACATTACAGATTTGTATTTTGGTCTTGTTTCTGGGTACTAAATGAGTTTTCTTAACTCCTTAAGCCTAAAATATACAAAATGTTCAATGGTCTCCATAATTTTTTATTTTGTGGTCAGGACATTGATGTTCTGAGATGTTCTCTATTTTCTGGAGCATTTGCTGTGATACATTCAGAGCTAAGTAGACTTTTAAAAATTGTTCATCCATCACAATTTCTGATGCTCTAGCAAAAAAAAAAAAAAAAAAAAAAAATTATATATATATATATATATATATATATATATATATATATATATATTTTTTTTTTTTGTATATATATATATATATTATGCACTGTGTTAATATCTGATTATATATAAATGTATTTAATTGTTCTGGAAACAGAAACAAAGTTTATGTTTTGTTTAAATTGTATCCCTATCAATTGGAATATAACACACAGAAGCCAGGAACAAAAAATTTGTTACAAAGTGTAATTGCTATTAATCTACATCGCAAGTAATAGGCATAGTTTATTGCAAAGCATTGAAAAGGCATGATATAATTAGCTGCAAATTATGTAAATTCAGTCACAGTAAGTCATGATACAAAGATAGAAATGCCATCAAAATCTTTTTATCCTGCGTTATGATATTTTGGTCATTTCTTGTCTGGAAGTAACAACAACAACAAAAAAAAACAGTCATAAGTGTAAACTGAATGTAAATGCAATGTAAGCATTCATTGCATAACTTACTATGTAATCAGCGGGAATTTGGCAATCACAGCCCACTCTCCTTCTGTACTGTACTCATATTTCTAAATGAAACGTGGCCTCCACTCTTCTAGGAAAGGCTTTCCAAAGCCTTCTGGACTATGTTTGTGGGAATTTCTGCCTATTCGGTCAAAAGAGCATTTGTGTGGTCTGATGATGAGGCCTGGCTTGTGTTTGATGTTCATGTCCATCCTAAAGGTGTTCAGTGAGGTTGAGGTCACGGCACACAAGAAAAGGCCTTCACAGCAAAAAGGGAATGGTGCCCTTCTGTGTGGAGTTCGCCTGCTGTCCCTCTGCCAGGGTGGGTTTTCCCCATGTTTCCTACAACAGTCCGGCAGTCAGTCTAGTTGAAGGCACTACGTTGTCCTTGTGTGTGCGTCTGCCCTGTGATGGACTGGCTATGCATTCCAAGATGTTTCCTGCCTTTCGCCCAATGAGAGCTGGGATATGCTCCAGTATCCCGTGACCTGGGAGGATAAGTGGTATAGATGTTGAGTGAGTAAGTGAAAGTGGAATTAAAAGGCTGTGGAAGACCTATTATCCCTCCTTTACTGTTTACTGTTGGTCCTATGCATTATGAGACATCCAACTTTCCAAGTTTCACACTTGGTTGCGCATGTGACATAAGCAAGGACATAACTATGATTGTACCTGACTGACCCAACATTCATGACTGCAGACATTCAGGAAGCAGTGACGCCCTCTATCCTGTTAGTGGCAGCACAATGGGCCCTGCATGGTGCAGGACTGCATGCACACACCCTTAACACGTCAACGTCACCAAGGACTACATTGGTGATGTGCCAGACTCTCATGGACTCACTCTTGTCCAGATTTTTGTCTTTGTGGAGATGGCCAATGAATCCTTGTGTGGAGGCACCGTGGTCAGCACAACACATGACCATCTGGGCTTCAGGATGTAATGTTCTGAGGGGTCAGTAGCTTTCATAATTCATTATGCTTTTAACTTTGAGACTTTTGACAGTATTGCAAAATGACAGGGCTAATTCGTCATATTAGCAAAGTTATTGATCACTGACAATGAAACATCTGTATCCATCTGTTCCTGACACCTCCTCCAGTGAGACCTTCTCTAATGCTTTGATGCTGCCACTTCCTTTCGCCTCTCCGCTGATTTATAGGACTGGATCTGAATATCCAGCCATGTCCACAGAGACCGCCAGTCTGCAGAAGAAGTGATTCATTCCCTAAGTGTTTATATAAGGTGCACACAAGCATACACACACAAACACTCACACATACACTTGGGCTTTAATAGAGTCTCGCCTCCGCTGTGGAAGGCCCCGGGGGGAACAGCTGTGTGTGCAGTGGGGCAGCTGCGGAGCAGGGTAGCCTCCATGCTCCTGCTGCCACTGCTTACCAAGCAAAAGCCTGTGCCCTCGCCATTCTCCAGCCTTCGCTCGCCTCTAAGAATATAATCTCATTTTACCTTCTGTTAGAAAAGAGCGGTGCAGTGTGCAGACTCTATATATGTTACTTTGGCGTAAAGATACTTACTCGCGAGTGACACGGCCTGGCAGAATGTGCGAGGGAGCGATAAGCCAGATCCGACGAATATGCACGCATCTCAGCCCCGCCTGCCTTCAGCCGCCTTTACCTGCGCGCTAATCTCCGCCATTGCATGTTTACACCTCGCCGTGCTCTGGTGGTGGTGGCGGCAGCGGCGGCCTCCTCCGATTTTGAAGTGCTAATGGCCTCGCGGAGGCCCTAATCCCGTTTTGTATTCACACTGATCCTTAAAGCATTCTCTCCTTTGCTGAAAACACACGTGTGCACCCACCACCACACGCACTGGTGTCACTGACTTCCTCCTACTGGTGCCATAGGCCCACATAGAGACGCATTAGCACATGAGCATGCAATAAGGGTGCTCTACTCTGTATGCATGGTGGATTACACAGGGAGAGTGAAAGAGAGTGAGTGAGTGAGAGTTAAGGATGGAGCAGGCGAGCGAGCGAGCAAGAGAGGGAGGGAGAGAGGGATGTGTCAGAGACTCAGACGCATTGCTAGGCTGAGGCTGTGTGTTTACAGCCAGCTCCCCAGGGCATCGCACACCGGGCTGCTGCTCTGAGGCCATCAATCAGACGCCTTTCACCACCTCCTGCCTCCAGCCCGCAAACATGCAGTAAGAACCTGCAGAGCACCCCCACCCCCCCCCCACCCGCTTCCACTCCCACCCATGCCCCCCCGAGCTTCTTCCTGGAAATATAGCCGCATGAATTTGTAATGGTTTTCTCCAGGTCCTGTTAGGATCTTTGCCACGCTGACCCGATGATTAAACAGGTGCTTGAACTTTCTTATTCCCCTTTAGGTTATCAGTAAATATGGGGGAAATAACTGAAGAAAGCATCAGGGGTTTGTTGCAACAACGAGACCGATCTCTAATGCGTTCTCTCAGCAAGTCCATACATCACGGATGACGTGAATTACGTCCAAGGTATAAGATCTTGAGGTTACTTTCCCTGCTGAGTTCAGCTCCTGCCTTAATCTTACTCGCCGTGAAATGGGGTGGAATGGTTCGAGCTGCAGCCAAATATAACCCGATAAAGCTTTGTCTGAACGTGTCCCGGGTTCTGTCCGAACTCTATACACCTGACAACCTGCTGGAAGCTCAGTTCAAGTCCACTTCGCTGTATATATATATTTACATTTACGGCATTTAGCTGACGCTCTTATCCAGAGCGACTTACAAGGTTAATCATATTACAGGTGGGCCAATGTGGTGTTAGGAGTCTGGCCCAAGGACTCTTATTGGTGTAGCACAGCTTAATCACCCAGACGGGGATTTGAACCCCAGTCTCCCACATGTGGTGGTGGCTCTCTGGCGGGCAGTGGTGTTATCCGCTACACCAACCACCATACCATATACAGTCATATGCAAAAGTTTGGGCACCCCGGTTAAATGACTTGTTTAAGACTTCTTAATATGCAATAGGGGGTCGCTCAACTGCACAAGTCACGGTTCTGAGATGTCTGGTCGACATCATCTAATCGATGATGATGTCATGGGTAAACCTGCTGAAGAAGGGAGCTCTCTGCAACAAGCTATTTAATAACATCTGACTTTAGAAATCTGTGAGTCAATCTTGACAGCTCAGTAAACCCTATGATCCGGTCATGGGCTAAGGTGGTGATCCGGGTCCTGGAGATGGTGGAGGATGGTGAATAACTGACTTCAAGCTTATCAAGGGTTGTATCCGCCCCCAACTATACAGTTCAGTTTTCAGGAATCTGGGGAATCTGGGGAATCTGGGGAATCTCGGGAATCTGGAGATAGCAAATTTCAGCATCTGTTATGTGAAGCACTGTAGATTGGTGGGGAAATGTTACAACTAAGCTAAACCCCACAGGTCAGTAAACCATGATGTGCCCTTTCCCATGAGCGCTGGGTTGCATTGCTAGTCTTTAGATATGGATCCTAAACTCACCAGGCACTTACCTGTTGCCACCTGTTGTTTACCTGCTATTTACTACAGAGTATTACATTCCTCCATATCTCCACCTCTAATATATATTTAGTGGTGTAAGAACTTTGATCTCATTTTCTGCACAGTGTAAAAGCTCTAGTTCTCCTTTCAGTTTAATGAATATTCATGATGGACCTACCAATAGAATCGCTCCAAACCTGCTTAGACATAAACCTTGTTATATTATTCCAGTCTCTTAAGTTTTGACTGGTACTTCACCTCCCCCCACCACCTCCCTGTATCTGCATGGATTTTCTCTGGGCCTACTCTGTTAAAGACTGGTGGCCTGTCCAGGGTGTTTCCTGCCTTCCGCCCAATGAGGGGTAGAATATCCCCCAGCGACCCTGAATGATAGATAGATAGATAGATAGATAGATAGATAGATAGATAGATAGATAGATAGATAGATAGATAGATAGATAGATAGATAGATAGATTCCCAAAGTTCTTAGTGTGGGCAAACTTTAGCCTACTTTAGTTCTGAATTAGCGTTAGCCTACTTTACCCTACATAATGCTTTATTCTCGGTGGTCCTCACTGCCAACAACAGGAGTGACTCCACTGTAGTGGGACAAAAAATATACGAGGAAAAAAGAGGAAAATAGGCCAACATGGATTAAAAGAGGGAAGATGGACTGGGAAACATGAGTGTGAAATTTGAACCCGTCCAGGGCTCGACTGAGGTCCAACCTGGGGTTATTAACGATAGGAAGTTCAAAAACACAGATCAAAACTGTACCAGCTGTTTTCCAGTCATTTTCATGTTTTCAGTCTTTACAGGATGGTTTAGAAGGGAAAACCTTTCATGTGAAACTTTGAACACCCAGGGGATGCTGGTGTCTTTGAACAGCCTAGCAGAGCACGGTCGACTGTTTTACACTTTTCACAAGGGGAGAGGGGGTAGTGTCATAAATAGTGTTCAGGTGTACGATTACTAAACTAGACTAACACAGAGAACAGACAGAGAGCACAGTTGTGCTGAGGAAGTTGTGCTGATTGTGCAACTCATCAAAAGCAAATGACGTAGGTATGAGTCCAGTTTGGACTCAAAACACAATATTAATACCCACCTTGCATGTTTAACGTGGTAGTAACTTCAGGCTCCAGCAGATGGTGCTGCACTAGGGGCTATGAGTACCTACGGGGTGAGAGTGACGGGATCCATAGATTGAGAAGAGGTGGTACAGTGCAGTGATTGTCTCGTTCCATGTGTGGAAAATGTCTCCAGAGCAGATTGGTTAATGATTGGCTAACAGGAGTGACTGAGCATTTGGGCGTGGCCAAAGACCATAGTGTGAAGGAAGTAGCTGAATCTGCAGTTGTATGGAAGCGTACGGCCATACGGGTCTACCAGCAGTAGCTAAAATTCCAGTCTACAGGGAATTCTTTTCGGAATTGTGTCAGGGAAGGCACCACCGCACAATTCTTTGATGGAGGAGTGTCTGAACATTCATGTGGCCTACATCCAAAAACTTGTCCAGTGCATGCAGTACATACCAATAGAATAGCTTTGGGATGAAGTAGAGCGGAGCCTGTGAGCCAGACCTTCCCCAAAATACATTCCTAGACCTTGTGGAAAGCCTTCCCAGAGGAGGTGAAGCTGTTATCGTGGCAAAGGGTGGCCCGACATCATATTACACCCTATGGATTAAGAATGGGATGTCACTCAAGTTCAGACAAGTGAATACTTATGGCAATGTAGCGTATGTACTATACTTGTTTGGGCTTTAAATGACCAGGTCACTCAGGCTGCAGAGAAGTTTACATGGTGTGGCTGTGTGTTTGGAAGGCTGGGAAACTCTGTTGGAGTGTTTTGTTTTTTTAAGTGGTTAGCTGGACTTTCTGGAGTGAAGTCGAAAGTACAAGAACTTACATAAGTACAATAATTAAGTGAAGTTCCACCAGTGCCGCACCTCTGTAGCCATCAGATGGGTGCTTTGAGTGTTGTAAGATTGAGCGGTAATAAGCACACGGCGGTAGCACGTATGCCCCTCATCTTGGGCGCCTCTCTGATCTTCTTCCTTTTTCTCCCGAAGTGTGTAGGAAGAGGTTCGGAAGGAAGTGCTTCATTTTCCTCCGCAGCAGGTAAAGGCGCAGGTCTCCTGTCCTGCCGATTTGGACTCATTAGAGAACAGAATTACTGCGGAAGTTGTTCAGACTCGAGCCAGTTACATCATTCACATCAAGATGAATGGAGATATGGGCCCAGCCAAGAGGGGCTCGGCGTAGAAGTGGTCCCTGCTCGCGAATGCTTGATTTATTATGGTAATTAGGACCAAAAGTTATAGTGTATGGTGGCCTATGTTTCATTGATCATGGCGTTTCTGGACTGTGGCGGGAGCTCTGGCTGGGATGTTTTACATGCGGAGCGTCCATGTGTGAGTGTGTGCTCTGGACCTGTATTCATGATTCGTCTCGGACTTGGAGTGCTGATCCAGGTCCTTCCGAGCTCCGGCATTTGAGAGGTTCCTGAGAAGGAGCAGTGTAGAACTCTCACTTTCACTTCCTGTTTATTTCCACCCCCATTTTACACCAAACTGCATGTACTCCCTCAGTGCAGATCCCTGAGCTCTAATCCACAGCCATACTGACCCACACTCCTCTATGTGTCATGTATTCACCCCCTTGTTTCTCCCATAGACTCTCATTCAATCTTAGCAACACCTAGTAACTGATTAGCAACAAGTTTTAGCTCCGCAATCACCCAGTTTTCTAGTTCATCATCATCATCATATTATTATTATTATTATTATTATTATTATAATAAACCCTAGCCCTAGATTGTAGTTTTTTGCATTTGTAGCTCTTGCAAATCCAATTCTGAGAAAATACATATTTTCCATACATTTGTCTGGCCTAAACTTCCCCATCTAAATTTCTCTATGTAAAATATGAAATAAGATTTTTGACAGTGTGAGGTGTATTTTAACAAATGAAGCATTGTGATTTTGATTAAAAAAGAAAAAAAAATTACAAATTTGCCCTAAATTTCCCCACTGTAGGCTGTATTAGATTTGGAAATTTCACACTCTTAAATTTTGATTTTCACATTCATCACACTGTAATATAAAAAATATAATGAATGAATAGATATATAGAAAAGATATAGAAAAGTACATAAATGCTTGAAGTACAGTTGCCTAAAATGAGGTTTAAATAATAATAATAATATTTATAATTACAACAACAACAACAACAACAACAACAGTAATAGTTATATTGTTATTACTAGTACTACTAATAATAATACAAATACAGCTACTACGACTACTACTACTACTACTACTATAATAATAATAATAACAATAACAATAATAATAATAATAATAATAATAATAATAATAATAATAATAATAGTAATAATAATAGTAATAATAATAACAATAATTTAGATGTATTAATTTAGATATATAGAAAGTTTAGTAAATAAATGCTACAGTTGCCTAAAATGTGGTTTAAATAATAATTATGATAACGATAATAATAATAATAATAATAATAATAATAATAATATTACTACGACTACTACTACTACTAATAATAATAATAATAAAAATACAGCTACTATGACGACTACTACTACTAATAATAATAACAATAGTAATAATAATAACAATAAATAAATAATAATTATGAAGGCTATAATAAAATGAACTATGACAGTGTAAGGAGTGTTAAGGTGAGATGTTAGAAAGCAGGGAGGAAGGCAGTAAACCCCTCCAGCAGGATGAGTGTTGATATTACTCCTGTGGCGGGCTCATATAAATGCTGGGCTTGTACGTTGACACTCAGAGGTGCCTCTCGCCTGATAGAAGGAACACGTTGTGTACGGAATCTCAGAAATCCAGACTCAAACCTCTTACTCACCGCTGCTCACATGTTGCTGACCTTCACCGTGGCTTTCCTGAAATAAATAATAACAGATCCTGTAAGGGAACGCAGCGCTAAGTAAAGGCACCCTCTGCTCGTAAATAGTCATGAGTACCTTTGCTACTGATTCACGCTGCAGGTGGCAGTTATGGTTCTTTCTTCCTCTCCAGCCTCATCATATGTTTTATGAGTCACAGCATCTAAATGTGTGCCAACATGATGCCAACTTAGCCTGTATTAGCTGAATCAGAGGCCTGAATGTGGCCTCAGTTCTTTTGTCCTCTCACTAACATGCTTCATTGACATTTTACATGGATACAAATGCCTGCATTAGCTCTTCTATAACCTGCCACCTTCCATATTTCATAATTTCATACTTGCCACACTTGAATAGTCAGTACATTATACAAACAGGATCTCAATGTGCCAAATTGAATGCCCCCATGAGCATGAATAACAGCTGGGATTGGATTGGGCATGTACTGGACACGTTTCTGGATGTAGGCCACAACAGTGCTGAGACACTCTTGCATCAAAGAATTGGTCAGTTGGGCCAGATTTGGTGGATGCCTTCCCTGGCACAATTAGCCACTGCTAGTAGAACCGTATGACTGTACGCTTCCATACACCTGCAGATTCAGCTATTCACACTATGGTCTTTGGTCACGCCCACATGCAGTCACGCCCACATGCAGTCACTCCTTTTAGCCAATCATTAACATCTGCTCTGGAGCCATTTTCCACACATGGAACTACACACGCTGTGTGTAGACAGCGTGTAGACAGAGATGAACTGCGGTTACTACCAAGTCAAACGTTTCACCCACAGCCATGTACCAAGCGGCCAGCTTGTATAACACAGTGGTGATTCTCGTATCAGTTGCTCTGGGTGGCCGGTGACTAGAAACGGCTATGCTCTAGATCTCTACATCTGTTACCGGGCAGATGCTCATATTACTACAGCTACGACATCACAACATTAAAGACAGGAGGATGTCAGGTTACTCCTCCGTCTGATACAGTATGTGCTTTTT
>JAMWET010004298.1:515000-557500 GCA_024036415.1 Prochilodus magdalenae
GTTCATGAAAGCAGTTTGGGATGAAATTCGCTTTGTGGGATGGTTCATTATCACGCTGGAAGGAGCTGTTAGAAGATGGTAGATTGTGGCCCTGATAGGAAGCACGTAGTCAGCAACAGTACTCTAATAGGCTGCAGCATTCATGCGACGATTGATTAGAATTAATGGCCCAAAGGGTGCTGAGAAAGCAATCTCCACACCATCCAACCACCTTCACCACAAGGCAGGTTGGGTCCATGGATTTATGCTGGTGGTGTCAAATCCTGACCCCTCCATCCATGTGCCTCAAGACAAGGTTACATCGTTCCAGGTCTCAATTGCCTGTTGAGAAACTGCCTTTCTTGAGAAAACTGGAACCCAGTGAGGTCTTCTAATGTTGGATCCCACCTGTCTTCATGGGTTTCTGCTTTTCTGCTCACCACTATTGGATAACTGTGGTTACCTGAGTCAGCTGGAACCAGTCTAGCCATTCTCCGTTGACCTCACTCATCACAAAGGCAGGCCTGCTGCTTGCTCAATGTTTTTTTTTTTTATTATTATTGCACCATCTTGAATAAAGTCTTGTTTGCAGCAAAGGCCCAGAGCAACCAAACAAACCAGCACAACTGGCTCCGATCAAGCCAGTCAAAAAAATAACTGAGATCACATTCTATTTCTCCTTCTTATGAAGAATGTGGTGATGACCTAAAGCTGCTGGGCCATATCTGCAAGACGGTGTGTACTAGGTGTACAGGTGTTTCTAATAAAATGTCTGGCATGATTTATCTTCACAAATGACGTGGAAACAGAAGTGCCAGTGCCCTACAGACATTACAGTGCATGATTTATGAACATTTTGTTTTCATAAATAGTTTGTATGCAAATGCTGCGAAGTTCTATTAAGAACAAATTTCGATTGACATTCAGGTACATTTTATAAACTAGCATTCCTCAACGAACACCAATAACACGTGTGACTGGATTTGGCCCTGACTGGACAAGTTTCTGAACTAAACTTGAGACACTTTAAGATGTGTTTGAGATGGTAGTAACTTCAGGCTCCTGCAGAGGGCGCTGCACGAGGACGATGGAGCTATAAATACATCTGGGTGTGAGTGCTGGGATCTATAGATTGGGAAGAGGTGCTACAGTGCAGGGAATGTCTTAAATGGCTCCAAAGCAGATGTTAATGATTGGCTAAAAGGAGTGACTGGGCATTTAGAAGTGCCAAAGACCATAGTGTGAAGGAAGTAGCCGAATCTGCAGGTTTATGGAAGCGTACGGTTATACGGGTCTACCAGCAGTGGCTAAAATCCCAGTCTACAGGGAATTCTCCTCGGAATTGTGCCAAGGATGGCATCCACCAAATCTGGAACCAACTGCTCAATTCTTTGATGCAAGAGTGTCTGAACACTGATGTAGCCTACATCCAGAAACTTATACTGTGGGTATCGGCCACCCATCCCGTAAAATATGGAATCGTCCTTTATTTGGCAATTAAATGTTGCGTCCCATATTAAACCAATATGAACCCGAACCCCCCTCCCGTCCTTTATTTTCATTTCTGAAAGGTGGCAACCCTAATTGCCCTTATGTGTATCTTCGACTTTTGTGATATCCTGTTTTTGCCATATTGCTCGGTCCCTGATTATCCTCCCACATGCTATAAGGTAAGGAAGCGTTGACAGCTGTTCGGCAGCCTATCCTACAACTGCTGAGCTTCAGACTTGGATCCTGAAAGCTGTTTCTACATCAGCTCTAAAGGCCAAAGCCAGCTCATCAGTTGCAACGATAGCAGCAAGACTACACTATTTAAAAGAATGGCTTAATCAACTCTACCTCTCCTTTTAAACACACACCCTAAGCTCTCTCATTCCTCTCTCGCCCCGCTGTCCTGCGCCTCTCAGGAAGCTTTGGCTGTCATTAGCTAAACGTGCCTGCCAAACACCTTCCTGAGGCCCCGCAAGCCTTCCTTTATCACCGTAAACCCTGTTATGTGTCACCACATCCAAATTGGATGGATCCACTCAGAGAGGGAAGGTGATCACAGGCACACTTAGGCATCGCTTTGCATTACCCATGCAGATGTCTTTCCGCTGTCAGACGGTGCGTCTCGCAAGGCAAACGCCGTCTTTTATCTTGTTCCCGAGGAGTTCATGAGAAGTTCGCCTCCTTTCCATTGTTTTCCCGTGACTGCTTTGACACCGGTGTATTTTCTGCTTCTCTACTGCGTTATTTTCTTCATCTCTGCACTTGAGACGTACCTAATATGGTACGTGAGACCTGAATAAAATTGTAGAGATTCAGGTATGACTGTTTAGATATCTCCTAGGCTCATTTCCAATAGACATTCTATCCATTATATCATCTTAGTATAATATTATGGGCAGAGATTCAAGCATAGGCTTGTAGAGTCATGACTCAAGCATTAGCGTGGCCTCTGCCCTCACAGTAGGGCCGTGTTGGGTATAGTATACCCAATAACTGTAACTACACAAACCTTTAATGCAAGATGTGACCCACATCCAGAAACTTGTCCAGTCCTGGCCAAATCCAATCACAGCTGTTATTGGTGCTTGTGGAAGTAAAACATGGTATTAGGTCTGTTTATTTTTTGGCTGGTGAGCTTATACATTGTATCCACTTTTAGCACCTTGCCCTCATTTTATCCTCATCACTGGGTTGTCAATATGTTGGACGTTAAATGAAATTTGTACCAACGAATCAATGCAGTGTTCCAGTCTGTGTACAGTCCTGACCACAATATCAAGCTATTGCGAAAATTCCCGGCAAGTAAAACATTACCAGTGCTTGATAGGTGTTATGTTAAAGCCCAAGCAAAGCTTAAACAAAAAATATCAGCTATAAATATAATAAAACATGGCTTTAAAACTGCTGATCAGACTTGTCTGAGAACTTTCCTAGAACATAACTAAGTTTTCCACAGGACGGGAAAGGTGTTCCAGTCTGAAAGCTGGTATCAACTCTGTTCTGACAGAAACTCTGAACACAGAGGACACAAAAACACACCTCCAACACCTAAAACTGCAAACAGAACACGATCTACAGTGAAACTGGCACTTCTATATCTGATGCTAAAACACCTAAAAGGCTACAGAACATTTATTTCAGGGTTTGTGATAATTGGTCAACTTTCTCTTCTCTTAGAAGTTTAGAAGAACGCCTCCGTAAAACTTTGGATGTACAATAGAGGGCGATTTCTGATGCTAACTGCACAATAAATAGAAAACAACAAGTGCCCGAGTGGCTAATTAGTGTCTCAGAGCCGGAACAGTGGCCGCCGGGTCCCTTCCTGTCGGCCTGAAACTACCTAAGCCGTACCTCCCCTACGACCACAACCCCGGAAGAGATTAGCGATTGAGATGGCGGCGCTGGCTAAAGGCGCCTCGCGCAGACGCTCTAAGCTGCCGCACTCGATGGGGTGTTGCACTCAACAGCTTGCCTTGATGATTGATGCCCGTGCTCCAGAGCCTGGGGGGACAGTTCACCGTTCTCCCTACACAAGCCCGGCTCGATGGCTGCCGCCGGGGGACCAGGGCCAAAAGCAGCCAGAGACTTTCCAGAATGGCACGGTTCTTCTTTCGGGGGGCCATCTGTTGCTGAGACTGATATAGATATCATGGGGAAGGCTCCCTCTGAGGAAGAAAGGCTAGCGATCTCGCACAGAAGAACCTGTCTGGTAACGTTTATGAGAGGACTTGGCTGTCTGTGTTTCAGAGCGATTATCCTATCAAAAGTGGATGTGCTGTAGTAGTGTCAAACTATTTCATGCTCGGTGGAAGTCTTTGTTAGAATAAGTACTTTGGAGCTGTGCTATTGTGAGCATGATTCTCTGTCTCGCTCTCGCTCGCTCGCGCTCTTGCTTTCTACGGTGAATCTGAGGGGGAAAGTGGGTCGAAGCCCTAGCCTCCTCCACTGACATTTAAGTGAGTTAATTAAATACGGTTGAGGCGAGCTGATTGACAGCTGGTGTATCCTTCTTCTCAGCGAAGGTGGTCACTAGGGGTTGCTTAGGCAGAGGCTATGACACTTGACGGAGGCTGTCTGGGTGGCTATTGAACTGTGGCAGAATGCTATTATGGATGATAATACCGCCAGCAATGAACCCTGTTCCATATAAAAGTGCCCGACCCTTACTTTCCCTCTGGGTCCCTGAAGAGGCCCGCGGTGCAGACAAAGGCAAAGATGAGACACTGCCACCAAAGCCTTCATTCCACGGGAAGAATGGCTGACCTCGCTGTCCTTCAGCTGCCATAGCGCTGATTCCCGCCCTAAAAAGAATTTCAGATGGATTGGATTGGATTGGATGTGATTGATTATCATTTTATGTATTCCAGAAAAAGGTCATTGATTACCCGAAACTCGCTTTGCAGTTGAACCAGACCTTTACATACACCGGAGTCGGGTTTGTAGGCCGTCCACATGCCTGTTTTTAGCCCTGCCCACAAATTCTCTCTGGGCTTGAGATTGACGTTGTTGCCCCTAATCCACTTTGTAACTAATTTGGCAGTATGTTTAGAATCATTGTCCATTTGAAAGCCCTATTTGTGCCCAAGCTTTAACTTCCTGGCTGAGGTCTTGAGATGCTGCTTCAATATATCCACATAATGTTCTTTCCTCATGGTCATCATCTATTTTGCGAAGTGCCTCCAGTCCCTCCTGCAGCAAAACACCCCCACCACATGATGCTGCAACCCCCGCTCCCACCTTTTTCCATCAAATGAAACGATGGTCATTATGGCCAAACAGACCACAGGACACAAGAACTAAGGTCTATGACCCCGTGTGCATTTGCAAACCATAGCCTGGCTGTTTTAATGTTGCTTTTGGAGTAATGACTTTTTCCTCCCTGAGTGGTCTTTCAGCCCGTGTCGTTACAGGACTCATTTCACTGTGGATAACGACACTCTCTTACCAGCTTCTGCCAGCATCTTCACACAGTCTTTGGCGTTTGTTCTGGGGTTGGTACGCACATGTTGCACCAGAACAGGTTGATCTCTGGGACACAGGACCTGTTTCCATCCTGAGCGGTATGATGGCTGGACACCCCCATGGTTTTTATACTCACGTGGCCCCTGCTGGCATCTGGAAATTGTACCCAAGGATGAACCAGACTTATGGAAGTCTAGGATTCTCTTCCTGATGTCTGGACTGATTTCTTTTGATTTACCCATGATGTCACACAAGGAGGTTTATACACTTGAGTAGTTAAGATAGAGTTGAAACCAGAAGTTTACATACACTGTATAAAAAGACACACAACCTCTGTTTTTCTCCCTGTCTGATCTTAAATCAGACAGAACCTTTCCGGTTTGGCCAAAATGATTTCTATTTGCTAAATGCCAGAATAATGAGAGAGAAAATCTCGTAGAGAATGTTAATTGTTTTTATCTACGAGGTCACAAGTGTGTTTAAGGTCTGCCTTTAAACTACATCCACAGGTATGCCTCCAATTAACTAAAATGTTTTCAATGAACCTATCAGAAGCTTTCCAAGCCATGACATCATCATCTAGACCTTCCCAAATTGTTTTAAGACATAGTAAGCTTGGTGTATATAAACTTGTGGCTTGTGCCGCGGATTTGTTGGTCGTCTCCACCAGGACAAAAGCGGGACTTGAAGATCAAACTGATTCACTGAAGATGACCCGCTGCCATTCTGAGTAACTCCATGACAGTCTAGCATGACACCATTGCAGTCTTTGGTGACGCTGACATGGTGTTAAGGACGTGTAACGGTCTCTGAGCTTGTAGTCCTGTGACGTACAGCCGTCTGCCAATGGTGCTGACCCTAACAGGATGGCTCAAGGAGGCATCACTGCTTGCTGAGTGTCTGCAGTTGTGAGTGTTGGGTCAGTCAGCTACAGCGGTAAGGCCCGTCCTCACTTGCGTCACATGAAACTTGAATAATTCGCATGTCTTATGATGTCAAACCTACCCACTGTCAGCTGATACACTCTGAGTGCAACTATTGGTGCAACTATTCTTTTGAGGATGAGTGTATTTACACAGATCCTCAACAGAAGCTTCATTCACCTACTTCTGTTTGACTGACGGCTCACTGTCAGTAGCAAAGATCTTATTGCATGCATACAGAAGCGCACTCCTCCCCTATGGTGAACGAGCACACAGTCAAGTAGCGGTGCTATTCATTGCATATGACTTGCCAGGTTACAGGTTACTGCATTTATATCCATCATGCATGTATGGTGCTGGAAATATAGAATAACAATAACAATAATACTACAATATTGCTGGAAATATTTGGGCTTGATAATTAAAAGCTAGCCAGCTAGCCCCTCTGTTCATTCTTTCATGTCTTTTCATCCTTTCTTTCACATGTTGCTTTCGTTCAACCATTTGTTCCTTCATCTGCCAGTCCATATGCACATCCATTTTTTTTTCCCAGTCATGCAGACATATGGCCTCAGATGCAGAGAAGCAAACCACGTCCCATCTATGTATGTTACACTCATCAACAAATAAATAGTGAGGCACAGAAGGAGGTGTGGGAGTGCAGTGCTGTTGGGAAGGAAGATAAAGGTGACCAGGATCAATAACTGATGATGAATTTAGACTGATATGATCAATATTTATTGAGCTACACATACAGAAGTAGTGTCTCAGTATAGTGTTGGGCCGCCATATTTGCTAACCCAACATGCCAGAAGTCTCAGCATGGAGCTGTAGAGGTTCCTAATGGTGTCCTTTGACAATCCATCCCATGCAGCTTGAATATTCTCACACAGTTCCTGCAGGTGGCGCGGTAGGGGGGTGGAGGTGGAGTGACACCAGGCCTTCTGGACGTGTGATGCGTGAAAACAAGCCGTTCATCTTGGTGCGCATCACGGTGCCTCCACACAGATTGTTTGGTCATCTTCATCAAGACAACAGAGGGACTTGTCACTTGACCCGCCACTATTTTGAGTCAGTCCATGACAGTCTGGCACGACAACTTTGTGGTCTTTGATGATGTTGCCATGGTGTTAAGGAGCGGTCTGTAAGCTTGTAGTCCTGTGATGTGCAGGCAATGGTGCTGGCCCTAACAGAACTCATGGAGGCATCACTGGTAAATGAATGTCTGGAATTATGGACTGCTAAGGCCCACCCTTGCATATCGTCGCTGTCCAATGAAAAACATGTATCTCCATTTTTGTCCATTTTGACTTTTATGCATCATTTGAAAACAGACGCTGCCGTTTACACTTTGTGAGAATTGCATGATGAATGGACCAACTGAAATGGCCCAGAAGTGCTCAGAAGGACGTCTGGTTCCATTGACTTACATTAAAATTGAATGAGGTTTTTGGCCTCTCCTGTAAAGTTGCCATTTTGGAGATACTTGTTTTTCTTTGGACAGCGACGATATGTCACAAGCCCAGTCGACTGTGAAACTCAAATCGTTCGGATGTCTTACTTACTTACTTAATTTGATATAGATAGATAGATAGATAGATAGATAGATAGATAGATAGATAGATAGATAGATATATGACCGCTTTAGTATGTGCTTTTGAGAATTTTTGCTCTTTATTATCCCTCCAGTAAAATGAAATATCAAAGCCCTTATTAAAAAAATAAAAATTAAAAAGACACCTGGAAAAAACGACATGTATTAATGTACTTTTACATATAATCATGTGTTCTAGAGATTTCAGGTCTACATTCCGTTGAAAGTGCATGGTTTCAAAGTCCCATAAAATCTATATTTTTTTTCTAATCAGAGACCATGTAGGCATTATAAAATGTGCTACAACAAGTTTTCCACCTTGTCTTTTTTTTTCAACTAATTAATTTGATCTGCTTGGATAAAAGATATAAATGACTTTATTCCCCACTCTGTGGAATGACCACAAAGTAACACTTGTAGTATTTCTGACAGAATAATAAAGAAGAATGTTCATGAGAACAGGGAGTTTTTTATTAATATACCAAACGCTTTAACAGCAAAACCACAAGTAGACATACCCTGTTATATCTCTCTCAGCGCTCTATTAGGGCTACAGTTTAAGTGCTGCAATTATTCAGCCCAGTACCACCTACACATTGTTAGTGCATTGTTAGTTGCAGCACCTCCTGAATTATCACCGCTTCTCTATATACACTATAGGGACAAAAGTATGTGGACACCTGAAGTCACACCTATGTGAGAAGCCATGGTTGTAATTATGGAGTTGCCTTCTCTTTTGCATCTGTAGCAGCCTCCACTATACTGGGAAGGCTTTGTATGCCTATGTGAGTTTGTGCATATTCAATCAAAAGAGCATTTGATGCACAGTGATGCTGGATAGGAAGTCCTGGCTCACAGCTGACCTTCTGGCCTTGCTTTGTGCACAGTCATGGGGAAACAGGAAAGGACCTTCCCCAGCGTGTCCCCACAAGTTGGAAGGATATACCTGTGTAAATGGTGTGTCTTTGTGTGCTGTAGGATGTGGGAACATCACCCCTAGGAGTAAAGTGTCCTAGTCCAAACCCTGAAAATAAAACCCAGACTATTATCCTCCCTCCACCAAATGTTACTACTGGAGCTACGAGCACGTAGTGTTTTCTAGGCATCCCCCAAACCCGGATTCATACATCAGACTGACATTGAAAAATTATTTACCACAGCTCCAGAGTCCAGTAGTGGTGTTTCACACCACTCCAGCCAGTGCTTGACATTGCTAATAGTGACCATAGGCTTGTGTGCATCTGCTCAGCCATGAAAAGCCGTTTCATGAAGCTCACCGTTTTTGTACTGATGTTGCTTGCACACAGGCTTAGAACAGTCAGAGGCATGCTGTTAAGCTTGCACGTAGCATAGGACAACATGCAGCTCCATGGTAGGTAAACTGATCGGACAGTCAGGCAAGCACTGGCCACCCAGTTAAGGCAGATGAAGCAGTAGCTTTACACCACCCTGGATGGGCTCAGGCCTCACAGGATGGGCATTTGCCATGCTCAGACCTCACAGGAAGGGCAGTTGCCCTGCTTAGACCGCACAGGATGGGCAGTTGTTCCGCATTACACCACACAGGATGGGCAGTTGTTCTCCATTACACCACACAGGGTGGGCAGTTGTTCCCCATTACACCACACAGGATGGGCAGTTGTTCCCCATTACACCACACAGGATGGGCAGTTGTTCCCCATTACACCACACAGGGTGGGCAGTTGTTCCCCATTACACCACACAGGATGGGCAATTGTTCCGCATTACACCACACAGGATGGGCAGTGGTTCCCCATTACACCACATAGGATGGGCAGCTGCCCTGCTCAGACCACACAGGATGGGCAGTAGTTCTGCTTCATACTGCAAAGGACAGCCTCTTATTCTGCACCAGGCCCCCTAGGATGAGCAGTTCTCCCACATCATACCGCACAGGATGGGTAGTAGTTCAGTTCAGAAAAAGAAACACAGAGACAGATCTGTTAGAAGAACTGATAAAAGTATATAGTGTTAAGTGCAGCACACAGGGCAGGTGGGACAGACGAATTCTTCTATTTTTAACATGGACTGTATATTGTATATTGTCAGTCGTCACCAAGTAGAAACACTTCAGTACAATCCTGGGAAGGCTTCTTCAGTTATGAAACAGCTATGTTTTTCTTTGTTTAGTGACAGTGGGTCTAGCAAACCCACAAATGAATAAAACGGAATTGAATTGAATGCCCCTGTCAAGGTTTATGTTATTTTGGCAGTGCTAAAGCATTAGAAGTCTCTTTGAAAGGTACGAGAGCTGCTGGATTTCATTTTATTGTATTTTATTGTCTTAAAGGAGAAACAGCCGTGTGTCCTTGGGACTGATCCTGCCTTTAAAGTGGGAAAAATGTTTGAAATTGTAAAGAGCAAAGGGGGCACTTCTTTTGCACTGCCTGTTTTTGAATGCTGGAGGTACATAGTTTTCATGTTTGATGTGTCTAAACCGCATCACTTCCTGTTTATTCATAATTACATGGTTTATCATTGCTATTACATGCATATCAGGGCTATTGAAATAGCTGTACTGAGTTAGCATGTCTCAATCTAGCACTGGGATTGTTAAAGCTAATTTTAGACACAGTTAGGGACTAGCTGATGTATATCAAAAGGTTTATGGATTGTGAGCGGTATAGACTATTTCTATAACATAGACTGGAGCTTGAGTTGTGACTTAACGAGTCTCTAACAGGACTGCACGGTTTGTGGTTTGATTCCCAAACATACCATAAAGATATCGACTTGATTTAGCTCATTAGCTTATTCATAACATCATATACATCCTGTTTTCAAAATCTATAAATACATTTGTGTGGTGTTAAATGGCCTACATAATATCAGGGACACGATTTTGATCATTATAGAAGATCTGTAGACATTTGCCTTAATAACAACACCTTTTGACAGTTGATCATCCACAAAAGTTTGATTAAAGGTGCAATATGTAAGATTTGTAGTTGAAAACATTTCAAAATTAACCACAATTATCAAGAGAATGTGATGAAATAACCGTTTTGATGATACAATAAAGATGTCTAAGTACTGTGTTGCCGAGATACCCCCTGATGCTATATTAACCAGCTAGTTTCGACCAGTTCTGGTGCATTGTGCCAATTTGTACCTCATGCTGGTGCATTAAGGCTTTCATCAGTCCATCATGAAAGGGTGAAAAAGTAGCACTGCTGCCCTGCCGGCGTATTCTAACCTTGAAGGTGCTAGATCATTTAGGATAGGTAGCCAATTAAAGGTACGGTAGACAACACAGCTGGCCACCCATTCCTGGCAAGAAACCACATTCAACGGTGATATAAACAGAAGCAGAAGAAGAGTAGTCGGTGCTGCTGTACTGGGCATTTTCTTGTTTCTTATGATAGGGGTGGACATCACAACGTTCTGGAGATATGCTGCCCCCTTATTTGTTTAGAGTATGAATTCAACAGACTGTTACACATTGCTCCTTTAAGGTTATGTTCAAGAGGAAGGTTAGGTATTTGTGTTGAAGTGATGGTTAGGATTACGCTAATTCTGCAATATTAGTTATATAGTAAATTAAATTATAGGTGTTACCCAAATACCCATACCCAGATTTCATGCATAACACTTCATAAAGCTAGAGTAATTGAAAGCCAGGCTCGCATTATGTTTAATAATAGCTGCTCATAAGAACAGTGTACACACTTATGTTCTGATGCACTGTAAAACCTAATAGAGCTTTATGCCGTCATATTACAAGCTTCAAATGCAATGGAGTTTTGAAAAATGTTTTTATAATATTGACATATTTTTAATTCAGTACATAATACTGTACTTTATATGGCATTATAAACGCTGTTCACACTTATAAGGCATTATAAGTGCTGTCGCTACTGAACCTTCCCTATTAATACAGGGTACTCTACATTATTAAGTGAACTCGGTGATTTAATTAACCAATCAGTGTCTCACATCCTCTTTCCAGCATCTTAGGAAAAAGAAAAGCTTCATGCCATCAGGAGTGTATCTATCACACTGAGCGTCAGATGTGGATATATTGCTCTGCTTCATCTGCCAGTGCAGGAGCGGTTCAAGGCTTCAATTAGCAAAGCTAGCTTAAAGCCATTGCTAACCTTATCTATATTCCTAAACAAGGCAGCTGCCATTTACTGTTGCTATCTACTGGCTGCTAATGACTTAGCTTTGGGTGCCAAAAGCATCTAACACCTGTAGTCAGCAAGCCTAGCATTACAGTCCTTTGTGAAAACAATCTTTGTAGTAGCGCCAGGTCCATCTAAAACCAGCCTTTATTCTCTCAACCCATAAAGAATCTTCTCCGGGAGATGATTATACCCAATAAATGTTCACCTGGAGGTACGCCGGGGGCTTCAGAACATATACCAGCACATTGTTATAGTCTGTTATAGCTCTTTTCCACCCAAAGAACCCTGGCTCTTGACCTGGTTCTGTTTTGGATTCATAGAGTCTTGGTTCCATTCAGGGAACCAGCCTGCATTTTATACTCGAACCATTCAAATTCAAAATGCTAGATCATTTAGGATAGGTAGCCAATTAAAGGAACGGTAAACAACACAGCCGCTTTCCGTTCCTGGCAAGAAACCACATTCAGCATGGAAGAACGAAGTGAAATATAGATAGGAGAGGAACAAGAGTTAATATTGGCACTGCTTTCTCCCTATGGAGGTGCTCTTTGAGTGTTAAGGGATAATGTTTAATGCTGACCTGTAAAGAGGAGAAGCTGGGCATTTCCTTGTTTCTTACAACAGGGGAGATCGGGAGAAGCAGAGCAGTTTCTTCAGCAGACCACTAGGTGTCACCATAGTTGCTTCTATTTCTTCAGCAGCAGACATGCCCACAGATCTCGTCACGGTTCGTGCTGAAGAACCTACTATTCTTTGGTTCCAGCTAGGAACAAACTTTTCAGGTTCTGGACTTTATTGTTTATTTTAGGTGGTAGACAAGGCTATTATATAGCATAGCATGGTTTGTCTGTCGCGCTTCCAGGTTTCTCTGAGTCAACTGATCTCCTGAACTGAAGTTTTGCCGACCCTGTTAGCACTACTGAGCGTTTCCTTCCTGTTATCTCTACTCTGGCTTTGACTCCCTTTGTTTCTCCACTACCCCTTATGCTCATCCCTTGTACTGGTTACTCATTTGCTCTACTCCTTGGCTTTCACCCTCTTTCCATTCTCCTGACTTCTCCCCTTGTCTACACCTTCTATATTTTTTACCTTATTACCTGCTGCCCCTGGTTCTGTCCCTTGCCTGTCTCTCGACGTGTTGCGTTGCTGTGTTCAACTACCCATCTCTTAAATTAAGCTCGTCTGACTTGTTGGGCCAAGTCCTTTGTTCCTGACATTGTCTGGTTTAACACCGCTACCCACCAGAGAGCCACCACCCCATGTGGGATACTGAGGGTTCGCTGTACACCAACACACTACTTACAGCACACTAATACATTACACTTACTGAGTTACTGTACACCAACACACTACTTACAGCACACTAACGCATTACACTTACTGAGTTACTGTACACCAACACACTACTTACAGCACACTAACACATTACACTTACTGAGTTACTGTACACCAACACACTACTTACAGCACACTAACACATTACACTTACTGAGTTACTGTACACCCACACACTACTTACAGCACACTAACACATTACACTTACTGAGTTACTGTACACCCACACACTACTTACAGCACACTAACACATTACACTTACTGAGTTACTGTACACCCACACACTACTTACAGCACACTAACACATTACACTTACTGAGTTACTGTACACCCACACACTACTTACAGTGCACTAACACATTACACTTACTGAGTTACTGTACACCAACACGCTACTTACAGTACACTAACACATTACACTTACTGAGTTACTGTACACCAACACGCTACTTACAGCACACTAACACATTACACTTACTGAGTCACTGTACACCACTGCTCTTAAGTATACGTTCTTTGGCTACTGCCAAATGCTTAAGCCCAAAGGAATTACCAAAGCTCCGTCTTTACTGGGTTTTGTTTGGCAGTCTAGCAACAATGCACATGTGGGTGACTTGTGTTGCTGCTCTGCTGCTGTAATTGTAAACCCATCAATTACTGTTTTCTGTGCCGTCTTTCACCCTTCACTAACATTGTTCCTGCAGTTTCTGCCTTGGTGCTGTTTCAGCAGTTCCTGACTGTGGTTTGCGTAAATCCGTCGCTGAAGCTGCCACTTAGTTGTCCTAAAATAACGGAGCGTGTCTTTGTAATCTAATAAGCCTGAAACTCGGAAACGGTGTTAAGTTGAAAATTACAGTGCTCTTCGCAGTTTGTCATCTACATAAGCAGTCATGCCGCACCTTATCATCGCTTCATTTCCCCGCTTCATGTTAAACCGTCTGTTGATAATTCACTCCCTCCCTGCTCTCTTTTCCTTTTCTTCTTCTTTCTATTTTTTCTTTCTTCTTTTTTTTTTGTTGTAAATGGCGCATCCGTTCGGTCAGGACGCGATTGATTCTCGCTACACCCGTTTTCATCAGTGGTGTTAACTGAAGCTTGTCCAAAAGCTGAAATTGTGGAGGCCTGCCTTGAATGCGGTCCCAGGCTTCTTTGCTATGGCCCACGGAGTGCTATCTCATACATCAGCAAACCATGTAAATACCTTTGAGGCATGCCAGCTTTAACCCAAAGTCAACAACGAGCTAATTAGGCTAATGATGATGAGTCTCTTACATATTCATCAGGGCTTTGTTAGGCGCTGTCTTGTCGATTCTGCTTCGGCTTGATGCTCACGGTGTGACGGACGCCTGTATTGATATATGTCTTCTCTCTTTTTCCAACCACAGGGACTTTAACGCCTTAGCCAGTGCCGGTGAGGAGGAGCGGACGAAGTATCTCGCCCAGCAGTGGGAGAAGCTAGGCCTGAGGAACGTCCAGCGGTCCAGTTACAATGTTCTCGTCAGCCGTCCGGGCTCTCTTCCTAACATGGTGGTTGATGTGACCGCTAAGCGTTGCTACCTCCCAAGTGGAGCCAGCTGTGAAGCTCCATCTTCAAGCAACACGTCAGCTTCCTCTGAGCAGCTCTTTGCATTTGCAGCCTACTCGG
Source organism: Prochilodus magdalenae (assembly GCA_024036415.1). Taxonomy (NCBI): domain Eukaryota; kingdom Metazoa; phylum Chordata; class Actinopteri; order Characiformes; family Prochilodontidae; genus Prochilodus; species Prochilodus magdalenae. The sequence continues at coordinate 529,578 of JAMWET010004298.1, forward strand.
CCACGGGGACTCTAGAGGTACGGCTAAACCGTGTACGGTTTGCTTAGTTTTCATACAGCGCAAGGTCAAAAGCAACCTGACGCTGGAAGGGCCTCAGTTATTCACTGTAATGTAGTATATTATGGCCGCCCTCATTCATTCCTCTTCACAAGAAGACATAGTGCAACAAATGAGAGAAGTTAAGCAGGGTGCACGGCCGCTGAATACGTCCTCCAGTTGGAAGGTTAATACAAACCCATTATGCGAGTCAGTTTACACATCACAGCAATGTGTGATATATAGTGGGGCTATTTTTAGAGGCAGGGCTTTCTGTCTCCGGAGGGAACGGGCAGTGTTGAAGGAAAATCTCTATTATCCCCTTCAAGTCCCGACAACAAGCTTTGTAAAGGGATGCGGCGAGGAAAAAGTTGGGCTCGGTACTCGGCCCGTCTTTGAAGCCCCGTCCGCCGAAAGAAGGGTCAAAGTCATCCATCAACTGAGCAGCGCCTGTGTTTTGTTTTTTTTTGGCTTGTTGTTTTCAAGGCGCTTCAAATTGAAACCGCATTTGCAATATCTAAAAATCAGCGGCTAAAAAAAAAAACCCCAAAAACAAATATGGCCCGCTTGATGGATGAAATGCCTGGGGAGCTCATAGTAATGCAGTGTGCACAGGCGCGAGAGAATCCTGCAGCCTCCAAGAGGTCACTGAGCATCGCACATTAAGTCCACGCTCCCAACTCCCAGCCATACAGCACATATTAAAAATTAACCACCTCTCGTGCTGAAAACATACCAATGTCCGCAGTCGCTCTTGCCGGTACGGAGGCAACATTAAAGGGAGACTCGGGAAACGTTTTCCTTTTCCCAGTTTTCGAAGCGCATGGCACAAAATCGCCTCCCATAGGCTTCCAGTGAAATTGCTTTCGGAAATTGTAATGCACTGATAATGTGGTGATGCAATGTTCTTTAAAAGTTGTGCATTTATTTACTTGCTATGATGAGATCGGATGAAGAGCAGCACGCATCTTTCTATCCACCTGGGATTTTTTTTCCTCTCTGTGGGAGTGTGGGAGTGGATAGTGGTTCATTTCCATGCGCTATACTTTCTTCTGCTGCTGCTGGGCATGAAAATCCAAGAGCAACAAAAAGTGCACTGAGGTATCCTGAATTTAAGTATACTTAGTACACTTCCTTGCACTCATAAGTAATGTACTGAAACTGTGCCATTTCTGATATACTGACTACATGGGTTGGACAATGAAACTGAAACACCTGTCATTTTAGTGTGGGAGGTCTCATGGCTAAATTGGACCAGCCTGGTGGCCAATCTTCATTAACTGCACATTGCACCAGTAAGAGCAGAGTGTGAAGGTTCAGTTAGCAGGTAAGAGCACAGTTCTGCTCAAAATACTGCAATGCACACAACATTATGGGTGACATACCAGAGTTCAAAAGAGGACAGATTGTTGGTGCACGTCTTGCTGGCGCATCTGTGACCAAGACAGCAAGTCTTTGTGATGTATCAAGAGCCACGGTATCCAGGGTAATGTCAGCATACCACCAAGAAGGACGAACCTCCACCAGCATCACGTAGTGACCTGGCCACTATCCTGCAAGAAGAATGGCTTAAAATCCCTCTGACCACTGTGCAGGACGCAGTATATGTCATTCCCAAGACCAACTGACGCTGTATTGACCGCAAAAGGAGGCCCTACACCATACTAATAAATGATTGTGGTCTAAAACCAGGTGTTTCAGTTTCATTGTCCAAACCCCTGTAGTATCAGAAATATGTATCATCAGTGCTAATCAAATATACTTCAATAGAGCTAATTCTACTAAACTGTATCACTTAGGTATACTTAAGTATATATCACAGTACAGCCTAAGTAAAGTAGTACACTTATGAGTATATATGAGTATATAATATATACTCATAGTACAATGTAGGACTACTGAGGTAAAATATAAATGTAATTACTGAATTTGTAAAATGCATACACTCATCATGGGAAGAATAGTTCCACCCAGCAGGACGTGTCAGACTACGGTACTTTTGGGAAGGAAGATAAGGAATTAGAAGATGACCTGCTGCCATTCTGAGTCACTCCATCACAGTCTGGCATGACACCATTGCAGTCTTTGGCGATGTTGCCGTGGTGTTAAGGGCAGTCGTCAAGTGCAGGACCCATGGAGGGCATCACTGCTTTCTAAATGAAGCCTGAATCATTCACATGTCTCATGATGTCAAACCTCCCCACCAATTTTTTAACCCCGACGGATGATTCCAGGTGCTACTATATGTGCTACTATAACCACTCTTGGGATGATAAGTGTTTATCATTCTATCTGTGTATATATATCATCAGTGTTATTAAAAGTATACTTAAATAGGCGTATTTATACCAGTATAACACCATTAAGATTCACTAAAGTGTACTTAAGTTAATTTCCAGTACATTAATATATGCATATTAGTGTGTATATTTACTTTATAGCTATTTGCTTAAATTGTACTTGCTGCTATTAAATTAGATTTCCAGTACATTCAAATAAACTTAATGGTTACCTGGGTATGTAAGTCTCATTCATCTCAACAATAAAAATAAATTCATGCTGGCAATCAAGCTAATGTGTTAATAACAGTTTTATCAAAATGTCAATGAATATGTTAAAATATCGCACAAGAGAGAATATGTTCTCCTCATTAATGTTGCTATTGAGATTTGGTCTTAAATGAGCATTGTAGAACATCCCAGCCATGAGGTAATTTGCGATAACTCGTGACCTGGAAAGTTCTATTCTGTAACGTAGGACGAGACGAGGAGACAGGACTCAAGTGCACGTCTTTAATAAAAAACCAAAGACACTAGAAAAACAAACACTAGCAAGACGACGGAGCAGGGTTACAGCAACAACCGACATGGAGACAAAACACCAAGCAAGAACAGAGAGGGAGTTAATGAACGAGGACTAACGAGGAACACCTGGGAAGGGGCGGAGCTATAAACTAAGGACAGATGAGGGGTCTGACAAGAGGGCGGAGACAGGAGGAGCAATAACAAAAACAAACAGAAGTGACAATAGAAAGACAGAAAACCAGAGACAACAGAGACAAACAGGGGCAAGACAAGACAGGATGTGACATCAACAGTTCGGCAGAATCAAGAAAGAAGCAGATCAGAACACTGTGGATGGAAAACACTGTAACATTGTTGATTTCGGGACATTTTAAAAAAAATTGCTTCCATAGCATGCCTTCTTCCAGCCTAAATGAAAGATGTGTAATATACACATGCAGGTGTTTATTTTTCTGAACTTTATTAGTTTGCACCGATAGACTTTTCCTAAATGGAGCATTGCTATGCTCACTCTAAGCTCTTTTTTATCAGGTCCAAGTACAGTCATTTCCTTGCTATAACCAACCAGTCGTGAAGAAATAGTGGGATTTAAACCTAAGCAGATAATCTGGTTCGTTCAGACGTGTCACATGGCATGTTGTGACCATCTTGGATTCGCTTGTGCAAACTGTTACAGTGATGAATACATAGGAATTTTTATAATTCTAATGCCAAGCATCCTGACATTTCTATCCGGGAGTGTCGGGGAGTGTACAGTACATTATTGAAGTTGCCTAACAAAATGTTGGCAGCGTAACGTTCTTGGAACATTACGTATAACACCAGGACGTGCTGTCATTGAGCTAACAAGTCTGTGAAACTGGGGGAAAAAAACATTAGCTGTGTCCAGTAAACGGATTTTCACAGCCGGTCCCGTATGACGTATCAGTCGTAGATAACTGTGAGACTACGGGAGCCCTGCTAATGACTGTTTGTTGTATCACGCTGAACACCATCATTCATAAACTTTGCGGTTTATGGGGCTTGAATTGCTGCAGACATCATGTGTTTTTCCCTCCTAATTTCAATGAGGAAATCCAACGTCGAGGAATATCTAAAGCGCCATTTAGATAAATGATTTTTTCCCCAGTGAGGCAGCAAATTGAATCTCATCCGAGGAGCGACAAATTAAAAAAGTTTAATCTGAGCTGTAAATAAGCATCAGAGACGGAACACATTCATGTAATTGAAACAGGCGAGGCATTAGGAGTCGGCTATGTTTACTTCAGTACGAATCATGGCGGCTCTGTCTTCTTGTTATGATGAAACTGCTATATGTTCAGTTAACGGCTTCGTGCTTTGGTCAGGGGAACACTTTACCTATAGGGTGTCTATATGACAGGTTCATAACATAATGCATAAGAACTTCATAACGTATTCATGAATGTTTAAATTGACATTCATAAAGTGTACATGTTTTGCATGATATTAATATGGAGTATTTTACATTTACAGTTCATGTTACAAATACATCTTCCAAATAAAAGTCTCTGCTTTTTATTTTTGTTTTGACAGTATTACATAATTATTAGTGAACTGTCTCATTTCTGGGCCAGAAAAACAGAAATGACCTGGCTTTACTCCCATTAGATAGAAAGTGCTATTACACCTTTACATATTTTTCTTTTTTATTTTATTTCTTTATTTTTTTATTCTCTTTTATGTTCGTTTTTATTAAAATTGATTAAAACATATATTATTTGTAATTCTTTTAAATTATTAGTAATTATTAAAAATTATTTTTATTTTTTATACTTTCCAGAAATGCAAAATTTATCAATTTTCCAATTAATAAATGAGGACATTTATTTAGAAAAATGTCACTCTAAATTGACAAAATTAAATAGTACTCCGTATTAATATGGCAACACACATCCATCCATCCATCCATACATACATACATACATACACACTTACATAAATACATACACACACACATGCATACATATATACATACATAAATATATATTAATATGTACTGATAAGCCATAACATTAAAACTACCTCATTTTTTCCACACTCATAATCTCTTTCATTAGCTTAATTTACTGTATAGGAGCACTTTATAGTTCTACAGTTACACTTTGTTAGACCTCTTTCACCATGTTCTTCAGTGCCATGCCCCCACAGGACCACTACAGATCAGGTATGTGGGTGGTGGGTGATTCTCAACACTGCAGTGACGTTAAAAAGGCTAAAATACAAAGGCATAAGAAATGAAATGATGAAAATAAGTTTGTCTAGGCAAAAAGTGCCTAGGTGTCAAAGTCCTCTTTGTCCAGTGGACCAAAGCCAGGTCATTTTTATTTGGCATTTCACTAATAATATGGTTTTTCAAAATAATAAATGAGGACTTTTATTTTGATTGCATTATTAAGACATTATGAATGTGTTGTGTAGGCATGTAGACACAAGCAAGGTGTTCAGCTCAACACTTTTTTGCATTGCAGTGCAAAAAGCCTCTGGAGTGAAAAGGGCTATGTGTGTATATATATATATATATATATATAATGTATGTTTGTATATGTACAGATGTACAGATCAGCTGCCTATTATGCTTTTTTCATTATACCACTCCCGTATACTTAGAATTGATTTAAGTGCTGATGGACTAATGGCTCCTTTTTAAAGCGGATGAAAGGAAATCACTGAAACTCATAGCTGCTGTGTGGAAATGTATATGAAAGGAAGCTGCCATCATAATTTTGTCCAATTTTGCTGTCTGTTGCTGGCATTTATTTTTCCACTTACACAAATAACAGAGCTATACTCTGCAGCACAAAGGAAAAATGCTTTGTCCAGTTTGAACTGCCTGTAATTGAATAGCTTCCCTTGCTTTCTCGCAAAGGATTAACTTATGCAGTGGTCACTAATACATTAGGAGTCTTGGCGATGGTGGGGGTGTTGGGGAGTATCCCTTGGGTAATCAGTTTTGATGAGCTATATCCTCTGCGTACTCTCCTCCTGCAGCAGATTAGCAATGATCGGGTGCTAGCACAATGCAATTACTGGTTTTAATTTCAGAAGGAGAGAGAAATGTTGGGTAGTTAAGCTCTACCTTTCTGTAATATCTTCTAGCTCCCTTCATATTGGATTTGCTATTTTGTTTGGGACCTGCTCATATTGTGAACAGCATTGTGTGCTCCCTTAATTTATGGAAAATCAGATTTCATTCTGCCTGAAATTACATATTATTTAGATACTGTTTCAGCTAAGCCTGCCTCTGAGACTTGAGCCAGTCTGTTCTATATGTGCTTTCCCCTAAAGTGCTGGAGTCTAAGACAGAAAGAGGGTCTCTGGTTATGTTAACTTTCCATTAAAACAATTCAGAGAGTGGCATGCACTCCAAAGGTACAGCTGTGGATTAGACACACAGAGGAGTGTGGTTCAGTATGACTGTGGATTAGACACATAGAGGAGTGAGGTTCAGTATGACTGTGGATTAGACACATAGAGGAGTGAGGGTCAGTATAACTGTGGATTAGACACATAGAGGAGTGAGGGTCCATATGGTCTTGGATTAGACACATACAGAAGTGACGATCAGTATGACTGTGGATTAGACACGTAGAGAAGTGATGGTTAGTATGACTGTGGATTAGACACATAGAGAAGTGATGGTTAGTATGACTGTGGATTAGATGCATTGAGGAGTGAGGGTCAGTATAACTGTGGATTAGACACATAGAGGCGTGAGGGTTTGTTTGACTGGATTAGACACAAAGAGAAGTAAGGGTCAGTATGAATGTGAATTAGACATATAGAGGAGTGAGGGTCTGTATGGCTGTGGATTAGACACATAGATGAGTCAGGGTTAGTATGACTGTGGATTAGACACATAGAGGAGTGAGGGTCTGTATGGCTGTGGATTAGACACAGAGGAGTGAGGGTCATTATGACTGTGGATTAGACACATAGAGGAGTGGGGGTCAATATGAACTTGGATTAGACATACTGAGAGTCACTATGACTGTAGGTTAGACACATAGAGGAGTGGGGGTCAGTATGATCTTGGATTAGACACATTGAAGAGTGAGGGTTAGTATGACTGTAGGTTAGACACATAGAGGAGTGTACAGTCTGGGATTAGACACATAGGGAGTGAGGGATCTGTAGATTAGACACATAGAGGAGTGTACAGTTGGGGATTAGACACATAGAGAGTAAGGGATCTGTAAATTAGACACATAGAGGAGTGTACAGTTAGGGATTAAACACATAGAGAGTGAGTGATCTGTAGATTAGGCACACAGAGGAGTGTACAGTTAGGGATTAAACACATAGAGAGTGAGGGATCTGTAAATTAGACACATAGAAGAGTGTACAGTTGGGGATTAGACACATAGAGAGTGAGGGATCTGTAAATTAGACACATAGAGGAGTGTACAGTTAGGGATTAAACACATAGAGAGTGAGTGATCTGTAGATTAGGCACACAGAGGAGTGTACAGTTGGGGATTAAACACATAGAGAGTGAGTGATCTGTAGATTAGGCACACAGAGGAGTGTACAGTTGGGGATTAAACACATAGAGAGTGAGGGATCTGTAGATTAGCCCTGTTTAAATCTGATGACTTTGAAAGTCAGACACATTTCCATTTAAATATATAGTTTTTATTTAATAGCTACTGTGCCGAGGGGGTTAACCATCAGACAGACAGCTGAACTGAATGTTCCTGTTAATGGCCAGTTAAGTAGATCAAGGTCCTTAAGAGTCATGTGGCAGGTTGTTTTTCCACATTCCTCAAACGAGCTTCCTGTTATTCCATACACAGTGATGCCCCACTGGACTGTTGCATCCCATATGCCTGAAATGGAACCGAGCAGCCAGTCATATATGCAGGCACACCTCTACCCCGTCTGCCCCCTGATAGCGGCGTCTGATTGTGGTGACATTCAGCACTCTGCTCAGAGTAATGTTTAATTGTCGGGTGGATATTTTTTTTGGTCCTCAATCAAGCGGAAGAGAAAACAATTGTTATTTCTTCCTGCACTGAGGAATGGAGCAGCGGGTGTGAGATGACACGTGAGGAGCGGCGAACTGTTCCGTCGTGATGCATGCCCTCGTTAACTTCATTACCTTAATGACAGCCTCTCAGTGCAAATCTCATTGTTTCCCGATTTATCTGCCTCCAGTGTACAGTTAGACAGGACGCTTGTATGATGCCAGCGCCGACACAGGTGATGAAGCTTGCATGTCTGTGGATTCGCAGTTCTAACGGGATGTGCTCTCCTCCTCTGGAAGCTCATTCAGTTTGCCTTCGGGCCTTCTGAAAAATGAATCGAGGACAGGTGATGCATTGGGAGTTTTGTAGCGCCGGCCCTTTAAATGGTACTTCACTGTAACTGCGCTTTTATTCAGCTCTCGTCTACACGATTTTAGGACGGAGTAGATGGTAAGATGGATTTCTGAGCATGTTGCAATATTCCTAAAATGAAGATGGTAGTGTTTTGAGAAAACGAGCCATGTGTTTTTGGCTTACCAAAACGTACCCCCTCAAAGTCTTGTGTATTTAAGGTGGTAGTAACTTCAGGCTCCTGCAGATGGCGCTGCACGATGATGATGGGGCTATAAATATCTGCGGGGTGTGAGTGACGGGATCCATAGATTGAGAAGAGGTGCTACAGTGCAGGGAATGTCTCGCTCCATGTGTGGAAAACACTCCAGAGCAGATGTTAATGATTGGCTAAAAGGAGGGACTGAGCATTTGGGCGTGGCCAAAGACCACAGTGTGAAGGAAGTAGCTGAATCTGCAGGTGTATGGAAGCGTACAGTCATACAGGTCTACTAGCAGTGGCTAAAGTCCCAGTCTATAGGGGATTCTCCTCGGAATGGTGCCAGGGAAGGCATCCACCAAATCTGGAACCAACAGCTCAATTCTTTGATGTAAGAGTGTCTGAACACTGATGTGGCCTACATCCAGAAACTCATCCAGTCCATGCCAAATCCAATCATAGCTGTTATTGGTACTCGCGGAGGTCTTACAGGCTATAGGGTACATTTCAGTCACAGGTGAGCTTATGCATAATGGCCCTCAGTTCAGCTTCTACCATAGCAAAGTCTTTCCGGGTCTGTTTTCTTGTTACTTGATTGTGGACTTGTCTTGTACGTACCTGCCTGACCCCTGCTGCTGTGTTGAATAGGAATTGAAACAAGCGAAACAATGGCTGCGTTCCAAACACCACGCTGTGTACTGCATATTCCAACAATATGTGCGGTACACCACTCTTCATAAGTTGTGTATAGTGTAGTATGTGGTATCCAGCACATGTTGTTGGAATATGCAGTACACAGCATGCTCTATGGAACACACTGTATCCAGTATGTGACAAAGCTGCCCTACAGGGATGGGACCGAGCCCACTTTGACTGAGCCATGCAGGCTCCTCCTCATTTTCCTTAGGCCTCCAAGCTTTGCTTAGCTGCTTAGCTCCTTAGAACTTTTAGAAGACAACTGAAGCATGGGTGGGGAGGGGGGTGTTGTTTTCTTTTCATCCACACCATCAAAAAGTAAAATGTCCCTGTGTCTTTTGGTCAAACTATTTTTCAATTTCAATTTTCTTTTGAAAAATTAGGCAAATGGGTGGATTCTTATTTTTATTATAATAAAAATATAATAATACTTTTATTATAATACTTTTATTTATAATACTTTTATTATAATAAAAACAATAGCAATAACACCAAAACCACAACTATAAAAAATAGTTATTATTATTATCATTATCATTATTATATATTATTATTATTATTATTATTATTATTATTATTATTATTATTATTATTATTATTATTATTATTAGTATTATTATTATTAGTTATTAATTATTATTATTATTTTTTTTATTAAATATTATTATAGATAATACTGATAATAATAATTATTATTTTTATAGCTGTGGTTTTGGTGTTATTGCTATTGTTTTTATTATTATTATTATTATTATTATTATTATTATTATTATTATTATTATTATTATTATTATTATTATTAATAATAATAATAATAATAATAATAATAATAATGATAATGATTATTCTTATTTATTATATTAATATGGTAATAATTTTAAAAAATATGATATCTTAATTAATAATAATAATAATAATAATAATAATAATAATAATAATAATAATAATAATAATAATATTACAGATTATTGTTATTGTTTTGTTGCATTTTTTATTGTTTTGTTTATTTATTTATTTGAGTGTTGTCAAGCAATTTTCATTCCATTGACAGCTGAAAGTGCTTTACAGACTGTCGTCATCAGTAATAACAGAAATTATACTTTTAATTAGCCAAAGACACAAATCCAATTTTATTTAATCCAATACCAATTCATATCCAATTCATATTCCATTTAATCCAGTGATACCCATGCCGATGTAGTGTTTAATTAAACCCTGAGTTAAAGAGATACGGTTTAAAATGTATATTAAGAGTTTGCGCTGAAGTCGACTGTCTAAGAGAAGTTTGAATTGAGTTCCACAGTTTGGAAGCATAAATTCAGCCAGAAAGACTCGATATATCAATATATATGTCAATCCTTGATGAGGTGTACAGTTTGGAGGATAACAGTTCTTAAGGATTAGAGAGTCTTTAGGTCTTGAAGCGGTTGGAACGACGGCAGGGCCTGAGCCCACTCCCTGGACAACAGGACCGGGACCAAAGTGGTGGTGGAAGGGGGGAGGAAGGAGGGGAGTGTTGAAAGGTCAGTACCTGAGAGCAGCAGAACATAAGTGTAAGTGAATCCTGTTACACACAGGTGGTGGGCTGCGACTGGCCGGAGTAGTGACGTAGCTTTGGAGTCTTCCTGGGAGAAAAAGCCCTCATGTTCTCTATTTTACAGAGGGTATCTGCAGAAGGCCAGTTTGCTGTTTTTGTGAATAGCTTCAATGAAAAGGTTGTGTCTTATCCAGAGTGCTGGTATGGTCAGCTCTGTGGGGGCAGTTAAAACTGGATGCCATTAAATCTGACGAAGAAGCCGCTGGCTCCGGTTTGGGTAACGGAGCGTTAGCTGCAAAGCGGGCATGTTGCTGTGGTTTTTTGTTGGTATTGCTCGTCCAAAGCTTGTGTTGTTGTGTCAGGTGCCGGTTTAGTTACTGGGGTCAAGTGTCTATCTTAGATTTGACCTTCCCTCCAAATGGTCATGGCCTCTCATGTGTCTCCTTCTTCCTCCACCAAGATGCTACATTTACATTTACAGCATTTAGCTGACACTCTTATCCAGAGCGACTTACAGGGTTAATCATATTACAGGTAGGCCAGTGTAGTGTTAGGAGTCTTGCCCAAGGACTCTTATTGGTGTAGCACAGCATAGTTACCCAGACCGAGATTTGAACCCCAGTCTCCTGCATGTGGTGGTGGTTCCCTGGCAGGTAGTGGTGTTACCTGCTGAGCTACACCAACCACCAACCACTGCTACAATGCTTAACATTTGTGACAATCATTGAAACGATCGCAGCGAGACCGGTTTGGCTAGGTCCTGCTGTGCTCCATTGTGTGAATGAAATGATATATACACATAGAAACTAACACTGGCGTCCATATTCCTGTGTGATGTACATGAGTATGAATGGAGAGGGCGATTTTGGTGCCCTAACACTTGTAAAATAAACTCACTGAACAAAAACCAATATGTCCCCTGTGACTGTGACGCACCTAATAGCATGTAATACCTCCACAAGCAGAAAAAACCCAGCTGCAGTTGGATTTGGCATGGACTGGGCAAGTTTCTTGATGTAGGCCATATCAATGTTCAGGCACTCTTGCATCAAAGAATTGTGCAGTTGGGCCAGATTTGGTAGATGCCTTCCCTGGCACAATTCTGAGGAGAATTTCCTCTGGGATTAGACTGGGATTTAGCCACTGCTGGTAGACCTGTATGAGTTTGGAGTTTAGTAATGGAAACCGTTCTCCTTTAGTGTTCTGTGTTTATGAAAAGAAGTCAGTGTCAGTCTAATGAATGAGCTTCTATTAAAGACTGGTGGACTGAGAGACACTAGAGACTCTTCACCTACACTGAGCTGTTGAAGAGTAGGACATTAGAGCCATAATCTATCTATCTATCTATCTATCTATCTATCTATCTATCTATCTATCTATCTATCTATCTATCTATCTATCTATCTATCTATCTATCTACTGGAGGAGTTAATCTTGAGTATATGTATACTTCATCCACCATTGGTATGTTGTGTTCAGGTTATATCTGGTTAGACCATAGCTTTGGCTGGATTCTATTTAGACCATAGTGCACTAAAATGCTTCCTGAGTGGGATCAGATGAGATCTGGTTGTACTTTGTGTCACCTGATAACATGGATAAACAGTACACACATATCAGACTACTGATGCACATCATGCTTTGGCGCTCTGGATAAACAACCAATCAGAACGTTAATGGCATGGGAGCCAAATGGTGAGATCGAGCACACACATGGAGCAGGACATATAACTGGTAATAAGATCTTGTCTTCATGTTATCTACAGTAAGTATTAGGCTGCCATGGAACTCCGTACTGCTCAAAAACTGGTCCATAACTCATAGCCTTGCACTCCAAGAGCACCCCCCACCACCCCCCCACCCAACAGCTGTCCTAAGAGGTGAATCGGCTCACTGTAATTTGAATGCATTGTTATCCTAAGCCATTCACGGCTGCAGGTTCTGAAGATCCCCTTTTAGGATGAATTCACAACAGCAGTTGAACAGCATGAATAAGTAGGCTCATGAATAAATAGGCTTATATAAGCATCTAATGTCCAGGAGTGAAATTGAACGCTTTGCTTTCATCCGACCTGGCAGTTCGCACCGAATATATAAGTGTTCCTGATGCCGTCAGGTCAAGTGCGAATCCCTTGTTTGGAAATGGTTTAAATGATTTGGAAGAGCATTAACAGTGAAGACTACCAATGCTGGACTGCCTCCAATAAAGCTACCCTGTCTCCTACCTCCGTAACTCCCTCCTACCTGTAACTCCCTCCGTTACAGCGCTCCAAAATGACTTTGAAATAAGATCTTGTTACTTTAGCAACAATGAAACATTAGCTTTTTGGAGATACTAGAGAGGATTTTCACTGTAGCAAAGACTGTAGGTCACTTTTAACCCATAAGAGCCATTTTCCCCTTAAGGGAAAATAATAAAGAGTCAGTTATAAGATCATAAAAGATCAGTCTTATTGTGACAAAGAGGTCACATGGCATCATAGAGTCATAATACTGGTAGCACATGTCACAACAACAATTTCATAAGTGTTCTAGAAATGGCATCGGAATGGGTATGTGTACTATAGAATACGAGTATATGTAATATAGAATATGGGTATATGTTATATAGATACGGGTATATGTAATATAGAATATGGGTGTATGCAATATAGAATATGGGTATATGTAATATAGAATACGGGTATATGTAATGTAGAATATGGGTATATTTAATATAGAATATGGGTATGTGTAATATAGAATATGGGTATGTGTAATGTAGAATATGGTTATGTGTAATATAGAATATGGGTATATGTGTAATATAGAATATGGGTATGTGTAATATAGAATATTCTGTATATGTAATATAGAATATGGGTATATGTAATATAGAATATGGGTATATGTAATATAGAATATGGGTATATGTGATATAGAATATGGGTATGTGTAATATAGAATATGGGTATATGTGATATAGAATATGGGTATATGTAATATAGATATGGGTATATGTAATATAGATTATAGGTATATGTAATATAGAATATGGGTATATGTAATATCGAAGTCTCTTAAAAGGGTGTAAAATGAGCTGGTTTTGTCTCTAACTGCACTAACCAAGCACATTGCCATTTTCTAAATGAGGTCATATGTTCACCAACTGTCATGTGACTGCGTCCAGGATGTTTGGTGTAGGTCACTCAGGGACTCCATGTGTTTAGGTGAAGGGTAAAGCTGTATAAAAAACTTCACAGACTTTTAAAAGGCTTGTGACACATACGCCACTGTGGGCTTCTATGGGTTAAAGCTGTAACCTGGAATTTGTTTTTGATTTAAAATGATTATCTGACCTACGTATGACACGGTTAAGGTACCTTGTTTGTTAAAACCTTCATCTTTCTCACTGGAGTGTGTAGACAGTAACAAAACAGGGACCCCTTAAAGAGAGGCCTGGCTGTAAAGGCTTGTGTACAGTGTCCTACTGTCTATTCAAATATGACATTAGCTTGTATGTAAAAGCGTGTGATACCTCCAAAGGCATGAGTAACAGTTATGAGTGGATTTGGCATGTACTGGACAAGTTTCTGGATGTAGACCACATCAGTGTTCATACTTGCATCCAAGGACTGCCTGGTTGGTCCAGATTTGGTCGATGCCTTCCCTGGCCCAATTCTGAGGAGAATTCCCTGTAGACTGGGATTTTAGCCACTGCTGGTTATCCGTATGACCGTACACTTCCACCTGCAGCTTTACCTACTTCCTTCACACTATGGTCTTTGGCCACGCCCACATGCAGTCACTCCTTTTAGCCAATCATTAACATCTGCTCTGGAGCCATTTTCCAAACATGGAACGAGACATTCCCTGCACTGTAGCACCTCTTCTCAATTTATGGATCCCATCACTCACACCCCACAGAGGTTACTACAACCTTAAAGACTCAAGGTGACTCTTTTTTTATCTGATCATATGGTTGCAGACATATGGAAAATGGAACAATCTGAAAAGCTGGTCTCTTGAGTGATGTCACGTTCTAGCTAAAGCTGGACAGGCTGAACGATGTACTAGAGTAAAATGAGATACAGAGCTCCCTGTTTCTCAATCAGTGGACGATATTCAGCTTGATATTGATAATTATATGAGATGCTATTGGGTCATGTACACCATATGCTCTGCTATACTCCCACATACACATAAGGAAGACTAACTGAAGCTTTTCAGGATCCCGCTGATATTTCATTGGTCCCTGTTTTTGGTCTTTCAAGGCAGAAGTGGTGGATGTGCAGTATGGAAGTTCTGAAGATCTGAGACGGGTCAGAGCTAAGATGAATGTGACCGGTAAAATAGCACTACTGAAGCTTGGACAAGCACCTTTACTCTACACGGTAGGTAAAAGAACATCATTTCCATTTCCAGACAGTCAAGGCTTTCGGTCCTTTCATGCAAATCATCACTGTCCAA
The DNA here is from genome assembly GCA_024036415.1 of Prochilodus magdalenae. NCBI lineage: Eukaryota > Metazoa > Chordata > Actinopteri > Characiformes > Prochilodontidae > Prochilodus > Prochilodus magdalenae. The sequence goes on from JAMWET010004298.1 coordinate 544,635, forward strand.
ATCAAATAACCTATCTATCTAATAATAATCTATCTATAGGGGAAAAAATTCAAAGTAAGTCAAAGGAACCAGATATTTTTCCAAGGAATTGTGAACCTTTTTTGTTGGTCTATTTATTAAAATGAAAATTACACACAGTATAAACAAAAGCTACTGTATTCCAATGATGTCTAAAAGTAAAAATGAACAAAAATGGAGATACATCTGGTGCATTCGATTTAACCCTGCCCAGAACAGGAAGCTATCCCCTTGGGGTTCATTTGGGGTCTGATCCCAGATTTCTGTCAAACTACTGGTAATCTCTATTCTAACAAGTGCCATACAAAGAGATTAGATAAGATGAACTGATAATTAAGCTTGCCTTATAATTTCCAAGAATGCACGGGTCAAAGATTAAAATACTTTAAAGGGCCATTTTTATCATTTCCACTGGGACTTGCATTCTCGCCGTGGGAGAAAACATTAAATGTGACTAATGGGCAACAATGTACGCTAGGATTCAAACGGCTAGTTGCATTACTGTAAAATTAATCTGTGAAAAGCTATTCCGAAACAACATTTGTTTTGAGTTGAGGTAACTGATTGATTGTTGTTTGGCTGCTCATGTATCCGTAGAAAGAAATATTCCAGATTGACGAATGGGGACCTTTATGAGGAATGAAGGTGCAATCCATGCAGCTGACTGTTTAAGAGTGGTACAGCCTGCACACAGCAGTTGTTTATTAATCTTGTTGATTGGTCATTTTAAAAATGCAATGTAAACCTCTAAAAGGTCTGATTACCATTAGCATAGACTGTTAGCTTAACTCTTAGGCTGTACTTAAAATGGCACACTGCTATACTGCACACTGTATGCTACAGTACTATGTACTGCATACTGTATACAGCCCCTGGTGTGTAGTATGCAGTGCAGTAACAAGTTCTGACCTACAGTGTAGTATACTAATACAGTCACATGACTGGTTACCTCACATTTACCTCAGAGCTGTTATTACTGTATCCACTGTTTAGAGCTAGCTGCTGCTAACGCTGCTCAGTTCACCTGAGATACGGTTAGCCTAGCTGTTAGCTATCCTCAGCTATTTCACTCCTAAACTGATCCTCTAAAGCGAGTTCATCTTTTATTAATCTTCAGACCTGTATATTTTATCTTTCTGAGGCTCATTCTGATGAAAACACACCCACTACAATCACTACACCCACATTTATTCTCTGAGGAGGCTGTGTTTAGCTGCCCAGTGTTACCCATCGCCATTTTCTCTGGCTGAAGCAGGCTGAGAGCTGGTGAGGCCAAGGTGCATGATGGGATGTAATACACCATGAAGATAGCTTCCCCTGTATACTAGAACATTAGACTTGAGTAGAACACCATCCAAGTATCTTCAGTGCACTACTAATCTACAGTTTGGTCACATACAACATACTACAGACTACCATTAGGCAGATATAGTATGGTAGTGTATAGTATACATTTTCAGATACAGCCTTAATTTGTAGACATGCAGTAAAACAACTGGCATGCTTCTACTGTATAGTTGCCAATCTTAACCTTTTGGCCTTGTACGCGTAGTTTTCCCTTCCTGTTCTACTTACTGCTCCTGGCTTTGTAATTAGGAATCCTGTGCCAGGTGTTTTTGTGCAAATGGCGTTAATTACCGAGGATCAGAGAGAAGGTCAGCTGTAGAGTTGGTGTAAACAGCAGCTTCAGTTTAGCCTAGAGATTTATTAAAGTCTTATAATCCATAATGAATGACTGCCATTTGAAGAACCTCGCAACCAGTGCAAGATGGGGAACACTGTTTATCTTCTACTTACACGATCGCTATCCGAAGAAAAGCGAGTGTGTCCAAAAACAGAGAGCAAAAGCATTCTTTGCTTTTAATGTACAACCCCATTTCCAAAAAAGTTGTGATGCAGTGTAATGTATGCACTCATCATCAAAAGAATAGCTGCACTCAGAAGGAGGTGTGGGATTGCAGTGCTACTGTGAAGGAAGATAAAGGTTAGACTGATAGGGACAATATTTATTAAGCTACACTTACAGAAGTAGTGTCTCTCAGTGTGTTGTCGAATCACTATGTGTGCTAACACAACATGCCAGTCATCTCGGTATGGAGCTGTAGAGGTTCCTAATGGTGTCCTGTGATAATCCATCCCATGCAGCTTGAATATTTTCACACAGTTCCTGCAGATTTTGCGGTAAGGGTGGAGCTGGAGTGACACCAGGCCTTCTGGACATGTGATGGGTGTCATCTTGCAATCACATGTCGGGCAATCCGTCCGTTCTGCCTCTCTATGGTTCATGTAGGTCTCCCAAATCCTTCATGTCACTGGGGTGTTCTATCCATGGTAATATTTGCATGACTGCTATGGTCTGCAATACGTCAATAAGACCATCCCGTTTCCCAGAGCCCTACGATGTGACCCCTCTTGACCCCTCTTGCTTTCAGACTGTTCTCTGAGGCATACCTTACTTGTAAAGGATGCTATTAACACAGCTGTACGAATCAGAATGGAAAGCAAGCACAACAGGACGACCGTATGTAGTCAATGAGCTACAGCGACAGCGTTCTGGGTGCAGCTATTTTTTTGACAGTGAGTGTACTTTATAAAAAAGACAGAGTCATGTATATATCATAGATGAATGCCTTGACATGTTAAAAGCCAGGAAACTTGTATTTTGTATAAAGCCAATTAAGCCAATAATAAGCCAACTGAATTGTGCCAAAGCTTCTCTGATAACTTGGCGTATGTATGCTTTTAGCCAAGGTGCTCATCAAAAACCTCCACAATGTTCACTGACACATATTGTACTCCTCATAACCACCTTTGAGTAAACTGCTTTGTTAGTACACATAGATTCGATGCTTTAACCAGGTAAATGTAGCTATTGTGGCAGTATTGACCCTCTGCTCTCTTTGCATCCTGCTTTGAATTCTAACACTGCCTAGGCCTCTCAGGCAGTATTTGTTTGGGAAGGGTTATTGATTTCCTTTAAACTGAGTGCTTAGTCCCGTAGTCCGTGAGGATCAAGCTTTTTGACTGCTCCACTTTAGACAATCAGTCAGAAAATGATGATACCCATCAGCGCGTATATGTGAAGCAGCTAGCTAGAAAAGCAGGGTAGCAAAGTATACAGAGAAACAGACGGACTACAGTCTGTAATTGTGGAACTACAGAGTGCTACTATATGGTATGTGGTGCTGATGCAATCGAGTGTAGATACCAGAAGGTGTACCAAATTTCACTTGCCAAAATCTCTACCAATGTTTTTGCATAATTTAATGCATTATGAACATAGCTACTACAAAAATGGTCTTATATCGAGTTTATACATGTTGAATTCTCATTTTGAGATATTTATAAGATCATTATTGATCTTTTTCAGATATTTTTTGCTTGGTTTTGTCAGGGACAAAGAACTGGGCTCGATGCACGCAGAGCTAAGGGAGGTGTATTTGATACGTTGATAGTCAAACACAACAACCAAAGCAAGGCATAATCATAACAGAAAGGGTAATGCAGGTTTGAAGACAGTAAGACAGGCAGAGGTCGATAACCAGGAAGTCAAAACAATCAGGTGACGGATCAAAAAGGCGAAGAGCAAAAGAGAGTAAGTCAAATTCAGAAAGAGATCAAAACCAGAGATAGTAGAGAAAAGCTCAGAATTACATTTCTGGCATTTAGCTGCCACTCTTATCCAGAGCGACTTACAAGGTTAATCACATTACAGGTAGGCCAATGTAGTGTTAGGAGTCTTGCCCAAGGACTCTTATTGGTGTAGCACAGCATCACCCAGAACGGGATTCGAACCCCTGCCTCCCACGTGTGGTGGTGGCTACTTGGCGGGTAGTGGTGTTATCACTGAGCTACACAAACCTCAAAGAGCTCTGCGTTCTCCCCGTCGGGGAATCGAACCACGGTCTTCCGCGTGACAGGCGGAGATACTATCTACTATACTAACGAGGAATTACAAACAAGGGTTAAGTGCAGACAGGTAATTAACGACAACTGTGCTAAAAGTCGGGCGACCTAGAACGGGAATGATTGGGAGACTGAGGACATGTGCGTATGACATCATCCGCTACTGCACTCTAGGAAGTGGAGTGGAGGATCGTGGTGTCAGGGAGACCCGAGGGCGTGACAGATTACAGTGGTTTTAGTAAGACAGATTTTCCTACTCTATTGGCAGATCGTTTGGCTCGTTTCAAATAAATGGCTTAAAATAAGCAAAAATGGAATCGCCAATATTCTGAGAAAACTTGCCTTGCTAAAATTGCTTAAAACGTGTCAAGTAAAATAAAAAATATCAAAAAATATTCGCTTACAACAATTTTCAAAATGAGAATTGTAAAATATCATCTAGATATAAGTTCATTTTACTCATTAAGTTATCATTATTTGCTGTGGATAATATATATTGCACTTGTAGACATATTTAACCATGCCATAATGCTTTATGAATACAGTGTCATATGTTATGCTTGTAGTTGTAGCTTCTTATAGACACAGTCTTCATAGAACATGGTTTTCAGTATTGGTGCTTATGTATGTAGCTTCAGATAGCTTATCAGATTTTCTATGCTACTGCTTATTCATCTTCACATAACACCAGATATCATGGGCTATTTTCGGAGATTTAACCCTTGACTGGACAGCGTTCATTTTCCAAGTTTCAAACAAGACATTTGCTCATATTATTAGCTCGCCCTGCCAGCGACAGACGGTGAGCTGTGGAGTTTGTAAGTAAATGTCAAGTGCTGTGTGCTTAGTTTTGCTCTTCCATTTTTCTTTGAAAGACAAGGTGTTAGCGCTTGTTGACATTTAGCATGAGGGCCATGAACCATGGCAATATTGTCTGCGGCTTAGAGCAGCTACAAAAATACCCACAAGGTGTTGATTGCTATCTGCCGAGGACCTCCCATCCTCCATCGGAGATCTTCAATGCCGATTTTAGCTTTGCCTTCAAAAGTCTATTTATCTATATCCCCGGAAGAAAGGTCACGTTGCCTCATCATATGGATGTCAGGCACCAAGGAGCTTTCGTGCTTGCAGCCTCCAATGGCGCGGTCTTCTTTGGACTCGATGCTCCTGTTTCATTGAAGGATTTATCCTAACATGCCAGCATATGCTCCTCAACCACCCCATTATCTAAGGCACAGAGATGGCTTAGTAGATGCTCAAGGCAAGTGTGGTACTATAACGGTGGCTGGACGTATAGAAATGGCGGCTGACCCTAGCACCCAGTAAACAGTGGACGCCGTGGACGTGTAAAATGTTTACTGGGCAGTTGAGAGAGTGACCTTTCTTACAGTCCAATCCCAAGCCTGTTCAGCTTCAGAGCTGTGCATGCATCGCCCGGGGGCCTGTAAACCTCGCACACTGATCTGTGTGAGAGTATGTGAATGTATCAGGTATACAGGGCATGGACACATGAGGCCAACAGTGTCATCGAGTGGTCTGTCTCACGCTCCCCCAGAGGAGATGCTCCTAATCCATCCCTGCTAGAAATATTTTCACATCCTTTTCACCTGCGTATGGATCAAGTGTCAACACTGACCTAAGGTTTAACCCACATTAATGAAAATCTGCTCTCCGTCAACCATTTCGCCATCCTTACTTTTCTCTGAACTGCCATGTTGGAATGATGTCTACCTTCTTGTTGCACAAATAGCTGCACCCAGAAGGAATCAACCAACAGGAATGAAACTTGGTGGGTAGGTTTGACATTGTGAGACATGCACATGATTAACGTTTCACACTTTTTCGTTGTACCTAACTGACCCAACAGCCACGATTGTAGACGTTCAGCAAGCAGTGAAGCCCTTCATGAGTCATCCTGTTAGTGCCAGCACCATTGGCAAACGGCTGCACAACACAGAACTACATACACACTACAGATTGTTATGACGACTGTCCTTAACACCACGTCAACATCTCCAAAGACTGCAGTGGTGTCGTACCAGACTGTCATGGAGTGACTAGGAATGGTAGCGGGTCATCTTCAGTGATGAATCCAGCTTATGTCTTGGTGGAGATGGCCAATGAATCTGTGTGTGGAGGCACTGTGGTCAGCGGCAAGGTAAATGGTTTGTGGTCTGCGTTACACATGCAAAAGTCACTCCAGAATGGAGTCACTCCACCTCCACCCCTACCGCACCATCTGCAGGAACTGTCTGAGAATATTCATGGGATGGATTATCCCAGGAAGCTATTAGGAACCTCTACAGCTCCATACCGAGACATCTGCCATGTTGGGTTAGCAAACATGGCAGCCGACGCCATACTGAGAGACAGACTTCTGTATGTGCAGCTCAATAAATATTGATCATATCAGTCTATATTTATCATAATTTATTGACCTTCATCTTCCTTTCCAACAGCCCTGCAACCCCACACCTCCTTCTGGGTGCAGCTATTCTTTTGATGTTGATGAGTGTATTATTTCCGATTTTTTGAACACTGTGTTGTCTGTTGTTATCTAACACCTAAGGTCCGCTCAAGGACAGCACATCTTTAACACATCTGTAACGAGACTGTAGCAATGCTCTGCTCTTGTCTCCACAGCTTTCTCTCCTAGCTGAGGTGGGCTTTGGGGCTTCTCTTCTCTATGTGGATCCCTGCGATATCCCCACAGAGCAGAACGCATGGCAAAAAGCCTTTGGTGTGACATTAAACCCAGGAGGAGATCCTTCCACCCCAGACTACCCAAGCACGGGTGAGTAGAGACCCCATCAGTGAGAAGCGGCAGGCCCGCTTAACCCCGCCACAGGAAAAAGAGACTCTTTTCTTAAGACTTTATTATATGCCTCAGTTCCTTTCCCAGCTCTCTGCTTTAGTCAGCCAGGCAGTGTGTGCACGCAATCTGAAAGTCTAATGCAGTCACAGTCCTCCGAGGTATCAGACTGCTTGATTAGACAAGTGTAAAGATGGAGGTGGGAGGTGGGGAGGGGAGGTTGGGGCTGGGGGTGAGATGACAGAATGACACAGTGAAACAGAAGGAGCGAGAGAGAGAGAGAGAGAAAGAGATAGAGAGAGAGGAAGGTACATTCAAGTCTTTGCTTGTTTTGGTTTAAAGTAAAGGAGCTCAATATTTAAAAAACAGAACATCATGGTTCTTCTAGATGTTTTCACTGGGTGGTTGCGAGGGAACAATTTGGAAACCATTTAAGGAATATATAGTTAATACCTTAGACATAATGGCACAGTTGTAGTGACGCTAGTATCCAAGATGGAAAATTCCACCATTGGTACGGACCCCAAAGGGTGAGGGAATTGTTTATAATATGCAAGTCTAAGCAGTAGTTAATTTAGAACCCAGGACTAAAAGCAGGATGGATGGTGGATATGGATGATGGATAAAGTGAGGATGTCGCATGCTGAGCTAAAAGCACAGCAGGGTTTGGTTTGCAGGTTAGCAGTCAGGGTCCATAACAGGGTCCAGGCAAACATAGCACAGGGGACAGGCAGAGTCATAAACCAGGAAGTAAGCAAGGGTCAAAAACCAAGCAGACCCCCAAACTAAGAAAGAGGGATAACAAAAAAGCAGAGAACAGAAATCAAACAGAGTCAAAAACCCAAGATCAAACAGGGAATCAAAAAGAACACCAGGGAATATTTAATAATTAATAAAATAATAAAAATAATAATAATTTGTGATGTGTGAGTGGAAAAGCAGGGGTGTATAAGCAGACATAACAGAAATATTGAGAAACAGCTGCGTGTATTCAGTATTCCGGGGATGACGAACAGGAAAACAGGAGGCAATTGGGTGGTGATGGACATGTGATGGTGATGTCATTGGGCTGTGGATTCTGGAAGTTTGAGATTGTGAAATCGGAGATAGAGGGGTAAACCCGGAAGTGTGACACAGGAAATGACAACTGAATTTACAGTCCTAGGACTTCAGGATGGGGGGGCATCCTGAGAAGTCAGGAGTCACATTCCCTCATGAAATACAGGCCTTCTGGTTGAAGACATGGGTATTAAAAACACATTCAGTGTGTGCATCTGTGGAGGGAACCTTGAGACACTGGTAACTAAACCTCGTTTGGGGAAGCAGGAGGTGTATTACATCACCGCCGGGACACTGTATACATATGGAAGCTCTGTACCATCTGATTGCCATTGAATTGAGTCCGCTCAGGAGTACGCTTTTCAACACACACCGAAAAGTAAAGCTTGGAGCCGTTTCTGTTTAACCCAGAACCCGGTTCCTGATGTTTCTCGTTAAGAGTCGGTTTAGTTTCTAAGAAACAGAGGGGTTTTATTTTGATGTCTGGCTTGGTCAATTGGAGTCACTAAGTTTGGGCACCCTGGTGAAATAACAGGCCTTAAGTGTTTGGTAATAAGTGAAAACATCCTCCACACCGGGGGTTCCCAACCTTTTCAGCCTCATGGCAAATGCGTTTAGAATAGAAAGCGTAACGGCCAACAGGAAAACAAAACCCAAATAGTTTTTGTCTGTTAATTCTCAAGGCCTAGCATCAGTTGACTTGTGTAGTTGCAGAGCGAAAAGAGGAGCTTCTTCTGTTCTGTCCATGAGCCTGCTCTGTACATCAGTCCCCAAGTCAATAATCCATCTACTCACATCATACATCAGCTATGCTATATTTCAATTCAGCTGTCATTAAAGATGAGCTACTCTCTGTAGTATGTCTGGCTACGAGGTAGCTAGCTAATCCATGTTTGCTGTAATCTGGGTTGTACTTTTGGACAATGGTTTCTATTTCTGAGGAACTGTAGCAGCCTTCTTTCCTCATTTATGAAGCTTCTCCATCTTTTGTTAGCTAATTGTCTGAGTCAGGTGCCCACAGCTGCGTTGTCTTAAACTGATGACAAGTTTTTCCTGCGATATGTTTTTATTGTTTCATTTCTATGCATATTTATACTGTATAATAATAGATTACATTGTAGATTTAACACGATTTATCATTACACTTATACATTTATTATATATATTTTTATTATATTTTAATGACTTCACTTGCCATTACCAGTCCACAACAGGAGGCCTGTGGACCATTACAGGGTGCTTTGTGTCCTGTAACGCACTCAGTAGTTGGGTGAAGGCTCCCGGGGAGGGAGATGCAACAGGGTGTTAGCTGCTTCCCCCGACCTCCACAAAGAAATCCAGGCGAGAGACAGCCGTTCGGAGTACTGGACCATTTATTGGGCAGGGAGCACCCACACCTCGTGGTTACAATCCCAGATAACACTGCAGCAGAACATACAGGTTACAAAAACCCCTCCTAACCACTCCGCGTGCCGTACTTATATAACCGTTCGCTTTGTACTCCCTCTCTCGCTCACGACATGCAGTGCACATGCGCTCAATGCCGGCACTTAAAGTGACCGTTACAGTCCCACTGGTGGTCTGCGGACCACAGGTTTAGGAACCCTGATTTACATGGTGCACATATTCTGCAGATTTGAATGCATTATCGCTGTTTGTTTACATTAGTTTACATACTGAAAACAATAAAAAAAATATTTTATATTTAAAATAAAAGGAAGTATAGAAAGTATGTTTTCATTCTAATGAGGTAATGCTGTAGATAGATAAAGATAAACTGACTTTAAATAACGTACCACTGACCAGTAAATAAAAATATAGAACCAAAAACATATATTTCACTGTTTGTATATATATATATATATATAGGTCCTAATATTGTGTAGCCTTGTTTTCTTTTTTACATTTTAATCTGTGTTTTTGGTACATAAACTGAAAAAAAAGGAACATTTAATACGACTTGGGCTCTATGTAGGTACCAGCTTATGGTCCTGGTTGTTTTTCACTCACTGTGCATCACAACCTCCAATTAACCAATGCAAACAAATGTTTGCTGCCGTTTACCTACTCTTTTCTCTAATGACGTCATTTCTCAATATTGTAGCTGCATGTGAAGCGTGTGATCGACCAAAGCCCAGGATTTTTTATGGACTTCCATTTATTTTGTGTCATAATCTGCCTTTTTGTGCAGGAAAAGTCACACGTAAGTTGGGTTATCATTACTCTGATTAAACAAATCAATCATGAATGCTTACATTATCTGAATAGTAACTGGAATGCGGTTGTGCAGATGTGCCTAGTCCCTCATTTATATAGTGGCATTGTCTTAAACATGGAGGTCCATTTCTACACCTTGATATGTGTACCTGTGTGGACATTCACTCATCATCAAAAGGAAGTGTGGGAGTGCGGTGCTGTTGGGAAGGAAGATAAAGGTTATCTGGAACAATACATGATGATACATTTATAAACTAATATGATCAATATTTATTGAGCTACACATACAGAAGTCTGTCTCAGTATGGTGTCGGGCCGCCATGTTTGCTAATGCAACATGCCAGACGTCTCGACATGGAGCTGTAAAGGTTCCTCTACAGGAATCCCATCCCATGCAGCTTGAACATTCTCACACAGTTCCTGTAGATGGTGCGGTAGGGGTGGAGGTGGAGCGACTCCATGCCTTCTGGATTTGGGACAACAAACTGTCCATCTTTCCGCTGACCACGGTGCCTCCACATACAGATACGTTGGCCGTCTCCAAGACTAAAGCGGGACTCGTCACTGAAGATGACCCGCTGCCATTCTGAGTCACTCCATGACAGTCTGGCACGGGACCATTACAGTTTTGGTGATGGTGACGTGGTGTTAAGGACAGTCGTCATAACGGTCTGTGTGCATGTAGCCCTGGGTTGTGCAGCCACTTGCCAGTGGTGCTGACACTAACAGGACGACTCATGGAGGTATCACTGCTTGCTGAATGTTGTTGGGTCAGCCAGGTACAGTGATGAGGCTTGTCCTTACGTCACATGTGCGGCCAAGTGCAAAACTTGAATCATGCGCATGTCTCACAATGTCAAACCTACCCACCAAGTTTCATTCCTGTGGGTTGATTCCTTTCGGCCTGTTCTTTTCTACCTTCAATGAACAGGTTCAGTGAGACTGAACGACTTTTAAAAGGGATGTTAATATTTGCTTTCCAGATGTGCTCACTGTGTCTAGGAATTTAGTTCATGATCTCCAGTGAACATGACAATGCCTTCCCAAAACGTTTGGTGGCACCATTTACACGTCTGGTCGATGTAATGGAGGTACTGTCCATGATCAAGCTGGACCTTCTCAAATGATATATCTTCATATCGGCTGTTCCCAGAACGGAGAACAGGGTATACAATATTCCAAACAGCTTCCTTCATACTAATGGAGTCGCGCTGAAGCATCAGTAATTACCTCTCCTGGAGATTTTTAATATCCACATTCAACAAAATCTCATTTACTCACATCCACATCCGGCAAAGTCCCTAGAATGAGGCAACGGCTGCTCTTAGAAACATAAGCCAGCCAGAAGTCATAAGATGGCCGATAATATCTGCCTCCGCTCAAAGTCGAGCTTACTCCATTATGAATTCCTCTAAACAGCTCTCACTCCCGTACTGGTGCTCTCGCTGAGGGGTGTTAGTTACACGCGTCTGAAGCTTAGCCTTATTTAGAACTGCGATTTCTCAAGAAGTTAGCATCTTGTGGCAGCTACAAATGTGTCGTCTTTATCCGAGCGCTCTCTGCACCGTAATCCAGCCGTGCCGGCTCACTTGGCACTTTTCAGAGGTTTGTTGCCGCGCCGCGTTCCTGCTGGTGTTGCTTTTTGTTCACTGACCTGATCTCAGGTTTGTTGCTCTCGGGTGGCTACTCAGCAGGTGGGGCATCATTATTTTCAAATCTGACTTTGTGCTGTTTAATTAGCTGCAGTAACGATGTTGCGTTTAGTACTCAGAGTTAGAGAGGAATCACAACACATGCCTGCCGTGCTTTTAATAGTGGGTTCATGAAAAATGCAGCGTTTTGGAGTCACGTGACCTAATAATAATAATCTCATAAGGGGTCATATATCATAATCAGAATTGCTATTTGGGGTTACTAATCATAATCATAATTATTATTTGGGGTCACGTGACAATAATTCTTTCTTGGGGTCACTTTTTATAATAATAGTTATTTAGGGTCACTTATCATAATTAAAATTGTTATTTGGGGTCACTTATCAAAATATTAATAACTGTAATTTGGAGTCACTCATATAAAATAATAATTTTTTAGTCCACCTGTCATAATAATAATAGTTATTTGCAGTCACTCGCCATAATCATAATTGTTATTTGTCACTTGTCATATGAATTGAATTTGTTATTTAGGGTGATAATAATAATAATAACAACAACAACAACCACAACAACAACAAAACAACAACAAAACAACAAAACAAAACAACAATATTATTGTTGTTGTTGTTGTTGTTGTTGTTGTTGTTGTTGTTGTTGTTATTATTATTATTATTATTATTATTATTATTATTATTAATGCTACTACTACTACTACTACTACTACTACTACTACTAATAAAAATAATAATAATTATCATTATTATTATTATTATTATTATTATTATTATTATTATTATTATTATTATTATTATTATTGTTATTATTTTTATTATTATTGTTGTTGTTGTTGTTGTTATTATTGTTATTATAGTTTGGGGTCACTTGTCATATTAATAAAATGGTTATTTAGGGTCACTTGTCATAATAATAATAGATATTCAGGGTCTCTTGCTTATGACTAGTGTTATATTTATGAAAGCACTTATATGTATTATAGATATCTGATTCATAGAAAACCCTGAGTAGCTTCTGTTTGTAACTTGTCCAAGCAGATTTATGGTTATCCATCATCATCATCATCATCATCATCATCATCATCATCATCATCATCATAATAATCACAGAGGAGAAGATGAAGGCGGCCAGTCCAGGGAGCCTCGAAGGCCAGAATGTTCTTCATTTGCTGGTCTGATCTA
>JAMWET010004298.1:565000-621046 GCA_024036415.1 Prochilodus magdalenae
AGTCAAAAGAAGCCTTTGAATAGAAATTTAGTCATTTGCATATTTATTTAAATAACGCCAATAGCTGTGGGACCCATGCCGCAGACTTTAATGAACAAATGCCTGCCACCGCTATCCGAGAGCGAGTCGTCCTCCGTGCAATGTCACTCACAGTCATCACAATATGTCTCATCTCCACCCCCCTCCCCTTGCTCTGACTTCTCCTCTGGAGCTCTCCATTCCCTCTCTCGCGCTCCTTCTCTCTCTCATCTCTAGCCCGAGAACGATATTTGAGAGGGCCCTAGATACACCGGTCAAAGTCAATCCACGTAAATAATAACTCATGCAAGGCCAAACTTGTGCCGGCCTACATAAGAGACCTGTGTCAAGGTTATCTGTAAGGAGGCATAAATTCAGCGGGATGCAGGCACCGGGCCCTTCTTTTCTCCATAGCCGAATTGCTTGGCCTCATTATGCCTAATTGCCAATTATAGTTAGAGTTAGTAAGAAGCATCTGAGCGCAGTGTTCGCATTGGTTCGAGTTGCATAATGCATCAGGGTTAAAGCTTTTAAAGGCTCTGGAATGAATTCATTAATATTTCCCCCGTATGGAAGAGGATTACTTTGAAAACGATACATTAAATTAAAGACACGGCACAATGTAAGTCCATCAAAGGCTTCGCATGTCACGGCATACACGCGCAGAAGTGTTTTATATTTGATGCTACATTATTACTGAGCTTTAACATCAAGCCACAGTTTCAGTCAGCTGCTTGTTTTGATCTTATCTTTTGACTTGTTCATAGTAAGAGTTGCTATTATTGTTCTCCGCTTAATTGTTTGCCGCGTGAGCAGATTTAACGACTCAGATTTTCCTTTATGTTCCTTTCACTTTGGGTAAAAGACAAAGTCAGAACGGGACGAAGCGCTGCTGATGGGTAGATGCTAATTAAAGGCACAACTTCAAATTGGTAGTGCTACTGTTGTCCTTGATTTGTTCTAAAGGTGCCGTAGAATGGAGGACTGTATATAGAGAGCGTTGGTACGTAGAACTGATGATTGAGGCTGAACGTGCTCTGAGTGGAGCGTTTAGGGCTCGCACACAGTGGAATTGGTTTTCTGTATTTAACCATCCATGAAGTGAAACACCCACATAAGCGCTAGGGGGCAGTGAGCACACAAGCAGCCCTACTCATGGCGCCTGGGGAGCAGTTGGGGGTTAGGTGACTTGCCTAAGGGGCCTTCAGTCATTACTGACAGTTCAGGGAATCGAACCGGTGACCCTCCAGAAGACTGGGACCCTAACCTCCAGCTGCCTGCCATTCCTGTGACGCTCCGTGAACCTCAAACACTTCCTCCTTCAAGTACAAATCCTCTATTTACAAAGAGGTACGGTATAATGGGCCAATTCCAAATTCCTAAGATCTATTGGTCCAGCCTGTGAAGGGAACGTCGGCACCCTTCATCCCCTTCCATCCCCTTCCCAAGGAACCCTACTGCCAGTGGTCAGGGTTTATGTTAATCGGTAAACCAGGCTGAAGTCGTTTCCTATTCTCCAGCTTCTTAGTCTAATGTTCCATTCCACCTTAAATGCTACAGCTTATACAGGCACCAGTATGTAGATTTGGCAGCATTTAAGGTGGAACGGAAAATTTCCTAAACAAGCTGGAGAATAGGAATTTAAGCTCCCACATCTTTAACAAGATGCTGGACAGCTTTAATCCAAAGTCTGCAACTGGCTCCTTTCAATATGGAGGAGTAGCTGGTCTACCTCCAGCTCCTCCCAGATGACACGCTGGCCGTCCTCACCCCCATATTCATGTGTCTTGGTCACAGAGTATCTGCGACCAGAACAACAGTGCTAACTCTTGTATGTCAACCCATAAGCTAAGACTGAAGCTTGAGCACAACTCTGCTCTTACCTGGCTGCATTCGTCATCACATCTCATCTTAATGATGGTCCAATGTGAGCCATGACACCATTGGTCCAATTTAGCCATGAGACCCCTCCCACTTTTAAAATGACACGGTGTTTCAGGTGTTTAGTTTCATTGTTCAAACCCACTGGACTGACAGGCACCAGTATGTAGATTTGGCAGCCATTTAAGCGTTGTTGGAACGGGAAATTTCCTAAATCCCCTCCCCATAAGGTCTCACCCCCCCCCCCCCCCGCACTAGAAACAAGCTGGAGAATAGGAATTTAAGCTCCCACATCTTTAACAAGATGCTGGACAGCTTTAATCCAAAGTCTGCAACTGGCTCCTTTCAATATGGAGGAGTAGCTGGTCTACCTCCAGCTCCTCCCAGATGACTGAGCTCCTCACCCTATCATGTATAGTGCGACCCTCCACCCTGCGAAGAAAGCTCATTTCCGCAGCTTGTATTCACATTCTCATCCTTGCCCAGAGCCATGACCATAGGTGATGGTTCCTTCCCTTCCCTCAAGAACAATCTGGACTGACAGTAACCCATAAGAGCCCAGACCCATGTCCCCTTAAAGGAGGATGATGAGGAATCAGCTATAAGAGTGTAAGGGATCAGTTTATAAGCATTTCATAACATATCAGGAATTGCTTTGTTGTGTCGGTCATAGGTATCAGTATCCCCATTGCCGATATTGCCGGGTTTAAGTGCCTGTCTTTCCGCTAATACCAAAAAACGGTTCTGGTACTATATCGAGATTAACGCCACCATCACTGCCACCATTCATCAGTCAGATAAATGTGTTTTCCATTCTTCCAAATTTGCTCAGCCACCAAATTCATCTGTGCAGCATCAGCACTCACAAACACAGCCCGGATTCTGGAGCCACTGCGACATCTTACTCTGCATTTGATGAGAGGGGGATAGTGGCAGTTGCCCTGAAGGCTGTGAGTTAGCACCCCTGCTCCAGGAAGGTCAGGCCTATTCCTGACTTGGCAGGCAGGGACACGCTCCAGTCTCATCTGCGCGGGGAGGCCTGCTCTGTTTGTCGTTGCTAAGGCCCCCCTGCTGTTCAGCAGCCTGCTCAGGATAGGGGTCTTACTCACATGGCTGTACGCTGATTCTCATTGCACCGAGAAGTGGAGCAAATCGAAATCGCGACGGGTCATTAGTAATGTCAGACCTTGATAAACACAAATACAAAGGCCCGGAAACCCACCTGGGCACTACTGTTGCGTATATCCACGGAAACGTAGTGTGTAGGGTCGAGTGATTAATTCAGCCCCGTTGCACTGTGCGACCTGCACCCAGCACACACACCTACGTGCAGCCATATGCAACGCTTCACCCTCATGAGCGCGCTATTTACACACCAGATAAAGAAAACAGCACTCATTTTCGACTATCTAGTGTGGTCTAGCGCCTGACTACTTCGTGTTGTTTGCACTGTTTTCCTCTGCTTCCTTTGCTTGCCAGATTTATGAGCTGAAGTGTATAAGAGCGTAGTACTTGCTCTGCTGCTTATGTTTAATGTTACTTACCAACACTATATCCAGGCCCATGATCTGCTGTAGCTGTTTCTCTAGTTACTTCGGGCGCGTGCTGTCTCGACACGGCTACCAACATGCAAGGCATTCTACCTGCTTCAGGGTGCCCTTGTGTATCTCGATAGTTGTTGACGTCTGGTGTGAGGACATGGGCCGCAGCTTAGGGCCTCGCACATGGGGGAATAATGTTGATAATTTGGTAGCCAGTGAGAAGAAAGGAATTGTGACTGTTAGGGTCTCTCTCTGTAAAGCCCATCTGGTGTCCTGGGAGAGTGCCAGTTATAGTTCATGTAAAGTGGTTAGCATGCGAAGGAGATCGCGTGTGGACGGTTTAGACTGCTTGCAGCGTCGTAGCTGCAGGATTATACACCGTTAGCCCTGACAGCGTCACAGCCACCAGACGTGATGAGGGAAGCCAAAGTGAGCTGTGTCGGGTAGCGAGAGTTTTCACAAAGCAATCGACTGTCAGTGGGTCGATAGGCCGTGGGGCTAGTGGCTGGCAAGGATAGGCTTGAAGCCTCAAAAGTCCTTAAAGACACAACGTCTTTCAAAACACAATTTCGGACTTTACGAAGCAGCGTGGACAAAGAGGTTTTAAATGAGAGGTCGTTGTTGTTGGGCTGTGTGGAGTGTGTGTGCATGTTCCACTGCACGGCGTCCCAGTCTAAGTGCTGCGGTCAAATATCTCTGTTCCTAGCGCTCAACGTTCTTGTGAACTGACTACATTGTCACCATGACCGTGATGATAACTACCCGCTCATTCGAGAGCCCTTGATCACATATAAATCTATCTAAGAGCATATTCAGGGGGACAATTACTCTCTATGGATTTTGTGTTGTCACCGATATAAACAAAGTGGGACCTGTGGTACCGTATTTCTCCTGCATATTACGATATCACGAATGTCAAAAGCCGAACAGAGTCCTATATCAGATGCACACCGAGCAGTGCAAACAACTCATGTACTACGCCTTGCGACGAGCACCAGGGAACATTAAAGATATCAAAGATGTCATACTCTGTCGGACTCCTAAACCGTAATTTGGGTCTACACCACATATGTTGAATTCTCAAATAGAAAAATGGATACTGTAGTGTCACACAAAATATTATCTAGTGCTCACCTGCAGAAATAGCATCTGAGACTGCTTGCCATGAATGGCAGCTAGTGTTTCACCTGAAATCATCTAGTGTTTGGTAACAGCGGGGGGGGGCGAATCTTCACTCTGGTGTTCACCCGTGTTGGAAAGTCAGCTCTTGGAGTGTAACCGAATATCATACATGGGTGACATTCACCTGCTACCTCGATGCATCAGTGGTGCTCACGCTGATAGCAGCTAGTGCCCCTGATGATGAGCAGTCTAGTGCTGCAGCACCTGATTTTAAGATGTTTCACTTAAGTATGAGTTTACTGAATATTATTGTATACAGTGCAGCACTCCACTTGACTGGTTCTTAAACACTAAGTAAAGGTCAGGACAACGCGGCAGCGACGCACCTTATAGTATCTACGTGCTTGCTATCACACCTACCCTGTCTAGTGGATCCTCTGAGGGTTCTTCAACTCACGCTTTTTCTCACTAGATGATTACTCATTCTGGTGCTTCCGCGTATAACAGTATCTGGCGATGCTACTGAACCCTGCATGGGTGTAGTCTGGTGCCGCCTACGACAGTTTTTAAACCTTACAAAAAAAAACACCATGGCTCTGTAAAAACAGACCACTTCAACTAAAATTGCTGTGATATTTGGTAGACGCTTAGTTGAAATGTGCCTTGTTAATTTGTGACCTGTTTATAATACCATACTGGCTCATAGACCATACTGACTCATAGACCATACTGGCTAATAAACCATACTGACTTATAGACCATACTGGCTCATAGACCATACTGACTCATAGACCATACTGGCTAATAAACCATACTGACTTATAGACCATACTGGCTCATAGACCATACTGGCTCATAGACCATACTGACTCATAGACCATACTGACTCATAGACCATACTTGCTCATAGACTATACTGACTCATAGACCATACTGGCTCATAGACCATACTGACTCATAGACCATACTGGCTCATAGACCATACTTGCTCATAGACTATACTGACTCATAGACCATACTGGCTCATAGACCATACTGACTCATAGACCATACTGACTCATAGACCATACTGACATCAACATGAGACCATACTGGCATCGCGCAGATGCATTTTTACTTTTGCTTTATGAGAAGGCATCCAAAAGATATCACATGCACTCAAGAGTGCAAGACATGTTCAATCATTACAGATAAACCTAATTTAATTTGCTTTATATCACCATCACTCTTGTCAAGAGAGGCATTTTCATCATTACAGATAAAACAAAACCTCGCAGCCAAACGCATCATCTTGGTGTGGACTTGAAGCCCAGTTGCTATCTTGCAAAGCAGTGGTGCTGCATTATTTAAACACCATGTAGTATTTAGTTCTGCTCTTAATTAAGAGCTCCACAGAGTCTCGTAGAAATCCTTGTTGTTTAGCAATAGTGTGTAAAACCTATTGGTTGTAAGTTATTCATTAAATGCCACTTCTAGGCTATTAGATTTAAGCTGATCGTTTCATAGTTTGGTTGTTGTGTTTACATTGATAACCGCAATTATTGAACTGAATCCGATACTCTTGTATCCCCCCTACAGACATTATTAGTGTCTTGTTGGTGGGATTTCCAGAGCTGTGGTGATGAGTGACATTTCAGAGTTACTAGGGAGTACCACAGGTGGTTTGCACCAGCGCCATGATGCTCATAGATGCCAAGCCTCATCTTGTTGAAATGGACCCTGTAGAATAAGACGGCAGAGGTAATACAAAAGTGCAGTGCTATGTGGCTGCTGAGTGTCATATGCATAACGTTAAAGCAAGCTAATCATTTACTGCTGCTAGTCAAGTTCACGTCTTTCACTATCCCACAATGTCTATGCATTCTTTTGCTATTCCTGGTTGAAAATGAATGGGAGGAGTCCAGTAAAATTTTTTTTGCTACATAGCCAGGTAGCTATGGTGTAGATGGTACAAACTTTACGTACTGGACATTCTGAATTGGCCCACAGACTTGTGATGCGAATGATTCAAGTTTCAATTAGTGACATTACTAAGGACCAGCCTTATCTCTGTACCTGACTGACCCAACAGCCACGATTGCAGACATTCCTGTGAGCAGTACTGCCCTTCACGAATCATCCGGGTTTTTTCAGCACCATTGGCAGACGGCTGTACGATACAGGACTACATGCATGCAGATTGTTATGACGACTGCCCTTAGATACACACCCCGACCACTAGACTCACCCACGCCGCCAACTGGTCGAAAACTGCAAAGGTGTCATGTGGAGCTGTGAGTCACTGTTGAATATGGCCATTGGCAATGGACGCGGGTCATCAGACTGGGTTCTTCGGTGACGAGTCTACGACAAATACGTGTGTAGCTCGTTACACCATGGTTCGGCGCCAATTCTTCCTGAATGGTTTTTTGTTGTCATCTTTATGTAGTCCGTTAGACGGAGTACACCATTCGGTATCAATGGGGCGACGTCTGCCCAAACACGACACTTGATGTTTGTGCATGATACAAATATACATACATCCGAGGTCAAGTTGTAACACGTATTCCCAGTGTTGACTGATGGTTTCCAGGAAGCCCGGTGTACACTGTGAAACCTCCACCCCTACCACACAGCCTACAGGAACTGTGTGAGAATATTCAAGCTGCATGGGATGGATTATCACAGGACACCATTAGGAACCTCTACAACTCCAAGCCGAAACGGCTGGCATGATGCATTAGCAAACATGGCGGCCTGACGCCATACTGAGAGGCAGACTTCTGTATGTGTAGCTCAATAAATATTGATCATATCAGTCTAAATGTATCATCAGTTATTGATCCTGGTCACCTTTATCTTCCTTCCCAACAGCACTGCACTCCCATACTTCCTTCTGGGTGCAGCTATGCTATTGATGATGAGTGTAATTGGCATACATTAAAACTGTGCCATATACAGTACCTCTTATGAGTGAGTGCTAATGTATGTGAAGGTGTGTGACGAAAACTGGTCATATTACCGGCTGCAAGTTATTAGTCTTTCTGGTCTTCTGACTGTGATGTTTTGTTCTGCAGTGTTTCCATACAGCTCTAATTAATCACCATAATTCTGCCCTTTCATTGATTTTTCACCTGACTCAGCTTTTAAGTAACATGACTTAAACAAAACAGAAAGAGAGCAGTAGCATTCGAGGTCGGCGCTCAGCTCTCCTGCAGGCAAATTAACCAGAAATCTGGTGGGATCTCAAGAAAAACAATACGCTTAAACACTGGTTTTGTAATTTGCTTACTTCAGCCACTTCACATCACCCCGGAGGAGATCCGGATGATCCCGAGAGATACACACTCAACAAAACAAGCTGCTGTGTGCGGTTTGTCTGCCAATTGTGATTGAGCAAAACAAACATATTGTGAAACATACAGTTAGGCCCGTGAGTACCGGGACTTTGATAAAGTTCTGTTTACTGTAAGCCTACAGCACAGCATATTGAAGTTGAAATGAAATAATGAATATGATCTTAAAGTGCAGATGTTCAGCTTTCATTTAAAGGCATTTACATACAAAGCAGGTGTTGTATTACTACCATTTTCATTTCTGAGGCTCTGAAATAATTGGACAAATTAACATAACCATAAATGAAATTGTCTTTTTTAATGCTCAGCTGCGATGTCTCTGATGATGTCTCTCAATGACTGTCTGAAATATGGAATCCCTAGATATCACAAGTAGCTGGGTTCCTTCCCTGGTAATGATCTGTCAGACCTTTACTGTAGCACTCTTCAGCTCCTGCTTGTTTCTGAAGTGGGGTGGGGGGGTTGTCTTCAGTTTTGCCTTCACTAAGTGAAATGCACACTCGACTGCTCAACCGGTGCAGTTCTTCTTCTTTGCCTACAAAAGTCTTGGGATGCTTTCACAGTATGATTCGGATCATTGTCTGTTTGCACTGGGAAGCGCTAATGAAGCATCGGGCCGAACCTGAGCAAACAAAGCAACTGCCCCGCCAATGTGTCTGTTTGAGTCCCATGTGGGTTTAAGATGGGATGCCAGTTGGGTACCCATTGTCAACCCAGTTGTTGCCCACAGTGGTAGCCCAACTAGGGCTCTACAACAACTGTATAATTCTAATTAGCAATTAGACAAATAATTTGACTAATAATAATAATAATACTACTAATAATAATTAGACTAATTGACATAATCAAAGTTCATTGTCCTTTTAATGCTCACTTCCAAAGTCTCTAAAGTCAATGACTGTTTGAAAGATTCCTATCCATCAAAAGACACTGGGTTCTGACCCTGGTGATGATCTGTCAGACCCTTACTGCCACCCTCTCCAGTTCCTGCTTGTTTTTGGGAGGGGGATGGGTGGTTACCCTTAGTTTTGCCTCACTAAGTGAAATGCATGCTCAACTGGACTGAGCTTATGTGAGTGACGTGGCCGATGCAGCAGATTCCTCTTTTTTGCCTTACGTAGGTCTTGGATTGGCAACACAGTATGATACAGGTCATAGTCCATTTGCCCTGTGATGCAAACAGTATGCCCAGCCAGCATGTCCATATGAGCTCCATGCGAATTAAAAATGGGCTGTCAATACCTCTTAAGGCAACCCAGTTGGACCCACACAGTGGTAACCCAACCAGCACCCACAATTGTAGTATAACCGTAGGCCTCAAATGCAACCCACCCCTGTACCCTAACTATGGCCCGTAACTGTAACCCAGCCTGGCACAGAGTCACCCGATTTGGATGCAAATACATTCAAATTCAAGCTGAAAGATGGAAAAGGCCACCTTCTGTCATCTGCTGCTGAGCTGCCGGCGCTTGTAGATCTGTTTAAAAAGACAGCTATACAATCTGTGTGTTTTATACGGCTCCTCCCAGTGACTATATGGGGACACAGAGTGCCATTAAGCTGTCATTAAAATGCAATCATCATTAAATAAGCATTTGCTGTTCCCCAGGTCTGCTACTACGCAGACACTCCAGTCTCAAAACACAATAAAGGGCAATTAAAAAACAATGTAACTTTAAACATCCTCCATGCCATAGCAAGCACCCTGGGCACGAGTCACCTCGCCACGACCAGTCCATCTCCAGATGGTCAGCATGCTGTTCGGTTACAGTTTGATCGCACTGGCAGAGAACAATGCGCACACCTGTATTCCTGACTATGCTGTACGTCTATCACAGCAGAAAGCCGGAGGTGTTACAGCGGGGCTTTCGAACTCCAGCCTTGTAGCCTTTGTTGTGTTTACCCGCCACCTGAGTCATATCATTGCCTCATGATCAAATGCCTCTTGAGCTTAATCGAGGGAGTAAGAGCAGCGGAGACTACAGATACAGGTGTTTGCATCATATTACATCACCTATAGGATATGGAAAATATTTTTCTGCCAATTTTACGGTGTTTTACAAACAAAGATTCACAAAGATTTTGGTACCCTTCCATTAAAGAAAGAAAAAGTCCCAATGGTCACTGAAATAACTTAAACTGAGAAAATAAATATTGTTTTATATATTATAAAAATATAAGTATATATTAAAATAAATAAATAAATACAGAAATAAATAAATACAGAAATTCATTAATAAATACAGAAATAAATAAATAAATGCAGAAATAATAAATAAATATATAAATAAATAAATACAGAAATTCATAAATAAATACAGAAATAAATGAAAAAATCATTAATAAATACAAAAATTAATTAATGAATTCAAATTCACTGAAAACCAACAAATAAAAATCAGACATTGCTTTTGAATTGTTGTTCTACAGAATCGGTTTAATAAACAAACTAATAAAAACATTTTTCCGTCACCTGGACTAAAATGATGACACTGGACAGCACCCTTCGGTCCAGAATGCCTTGATAGTCTTACAGAGTCTGAAAGACTCAAAGACAACCTGTGGCAGAGGCAGCGAAGCCCCAAAACATAACCAAGCCAAACCATTATTGATCATGCTTGTGATAGAGTAGCGTGAGGTGGAACGCTGGTTGGAGAAAGTGAGGTGTTCAGAGCCCTGAAGGCCTGGGGGTAGGAACTGTTCTGTAATCTGGTGATCCTTGATTATGAGCTGCTGTATCGTCCATTGACGATGAGTTTTGTCCTTGATGCTCTTGTGGGCCCTCCTGAGGACCCTGGAGTGGCATATGTCCTCTAGTGATGATAGTCATTCCTGACTGAGCTGTCCTGACCACCAGCTGCAGACCCTCGCGGTCCTGGCCTGAGCAGTTTCCAAACCAGACTGGGATGGACCTGTAGAAGTTCCTCAGAATTCTGGCTGGAATGGCAGGAAGTGCAGTCGTTCTTGTCCCTCTTTGACCAGATTGGTTGTGTAGTGCGTTCAGGTGAGCTCTCGACTGATGCCACCAATGACTCCAAGAAATCTGAAGGTGCTCACTCTCTCTACTGACCTCTGATCCATAAGCCGTGGGTTGTGCTGCTCTGCCGTCCTTCAACAATCCTCAATCCACAATCATCTCCTTCGCCTCGTCAACATATATGGAGAGATTGTTGACCTGACACCATGCCATCAGATTTGCCTCCTCCACGTCATCACCCACTTCGACCAGTCAGAGTGATATCACACACTGGTATCAGACAATTTGATGATGGTGGTGTTTCTGTGAGAGGCAACACAGTCATGGGTAAACAGGGTGAACAGAACAGGACTCAGCACGCCACCCTGAGGTGTCCCTGTGTTTATGATCTGTGTGCAGTAGGTGTGGTTTCCAATCCCAGTGTGTCAGGACACAGGGGAAACCCCAGGGCTGTGTGCAAGTCCTTTGCTGTACACCCCTGACTGTGTTGCCGCTCACAGAAGCACCACAATCATCAAGTTTGCTGATGACACCACTGACCTGGGACTAATCCCAAGGGGTGATGGACAATGGTGGGCAGTAACTAAGGAAATGGAATTGGTTACTGTACTTAAGTAGCTTTCTGTGTATCGGTACTTTACTGAAGTATTTCCATTTTGGAGGACTTTGTACTTTAACTCCACCACATTTCAAAGTCAAATATCTGACTCCTTAATCCACTACATTATTACTTTTGGCTTATGTGGCGTAAAAACTTAATATGTCAAAACAAAACAAGCTTATTCATGGATTCCTGGCATTCATGGAAATGTCCATTTCAGGCCTGGACTACATCCAGGACCACCTGGAGGAAGGCAGGTAAAGCAGGATGGGGTTAGTGAACAGATCAAACATGCTGTTCCTGACTTTGTGGGTAAATAGACACAGTATAGAAATATGTACACATGCCCTCGTGGCTGGCGAGGGTCTTTTTCTGAATGTAAACAAACACTGTTTCCTTTTATAGTAAATCAGTTTTGGCTGGTTTGTGTTTATGAACAGAGACCTACAGACGCAGTACAGTAAAGGAAGCTCATTAGTGAACCTGTTTTTATTAAACTTAAACTTGTAACTAAGCTGCAGATAAATCTTCACCCAAAACTTTACTAGTTTACAGAAACTTATTTTATGGTTCTAGCTAATGGAACCTGTTCTCCTTCAGTGTTCTGTGCTGATGATGATTTGAATAGACGTCAGTGTCAGACTAATGAATGAGCTTCTATTAGAGACTGGTGGACTGAGAGACACTAGAGTCTCTTCACCTACACTGAGTTGATGAAGAGTCCTGATCCAGAAATGATAATAGGACATTAGAGCCGTAATAAATCATGCTCCTGTTACTCTCCATACTTCAGTACATCTGAAGGTACATACTTTAGTACTGTTACTCTCCATACCTCAGTACATCTGAAGGTACATACTTTAGTACTGTTACTCTCCATACTTAAGTACATCTGAAGGTACATACTTAAGTACTGTTACTCTCCATACTTCAGTACATCTGAAGGTACATACTTTAGTACTGTTACTCTCCATACTTAAGTACATCTGAAGGTACATACTTTAGTACTGTTACTCGCCATACTTAAGTACATCTGAAGGTACATACTTTAGTACTGTTACTCTCCATACTTCAGTACATCTGAAGGTACATACTTTAGTACCGTTACTCTCCATACTTCAGTACATCTGAAGGTACATACTTTAGCACTGTTACTCTCTATACTTCAGTACATCTGAAGGTAAATACTTTAGTACTGTTACTCTCCATACTTCAGTACATCTGAAGGTACATACTTTAGTACTGTTACTCTCCATACTTAAGTACATCTGAAGGTACATACTTTAGTACTGTTACTCTCCATACTTCAGTACATCTGAAGGTAAATACTTTAGTACTGTTACTCTCCATACTTAAGTACATCTGAAGGTACATACTTTAGTACTGTTACTATCCATACTTCAGTACATCTGAAGGTACATACTTTAGTACTGTTACTCTCTATACTTAAGTACATCTGAAGGTACATACTTTAGTACTGTTACTCTCCATACTTAAGTACATCTGAAGGTACATACTTTAGTACTGTTACTCTCCATACTTCAGTACATCTGAAGGTACATACTTTAGTACTGTTACTCTCCATACCTCAGTACATCTGAAGGTACATACTTTAGTACTGTTACTCTCCATACTTAAGTACATCTGAAGGTACATACTTAAGTACTGTTACTCTCCATACTTCAGTACATCTGAAGGTACATACTTTAGTACTGTTACTCTCCATACTTAAGTACATCTGAAGGTACATACTTTAGTACTGTTACTCGCCATACTTAAGTACATCTGAATGTACATACTTTAGTACTGTTACTCTCCATACTTCAGTACATCTGAAGGTACATACTTTAGTACCGTTACTCTCCATACTTCAGTACATCTGAAGGTACATACTTTAGCACTGTTACTCTCTATACTTCAGTACATCTGAAGGTATATAGTTTAGTACTGTTACTCTCCATACTTCAGTACATCTGAAGGTATATAGTTTAGTACTGTTACTCTCCATACTTAAGTACATCTGAAGGTAAATACTTTTAGTATTATTACTCTCCATACTTAAGTACATCCTGAATGGTACATACACTTTAGTACTGTTTACTCTCCATAACTTCAGTACATCTGAAGGTAAATACTTTAGTACTGTTACTCTCCATACTTCAGTACATCTGAAGGTACATACTTTAGTACTGTTACTCTCCATACTTAAGTAAAGTGAAAGTACATACTTTAGTACTGTTACTATCCAACTTCAAGTACATCTGAAGGTACATACTTTACAGACTGTTACTCATCCATACTAAAGGCAGTACATCTGAAGGGTACATACTTTCAGTACTGTTACTCTTCCATACTTAAGTACATCTGAAGGTACATACTTTTAGTACTGTTCTAACAACAAAATACTTAACATCTGAAGGTACATACTTTAGTACTGTTACTGGTCCATCACTTCCAGTACATCACTCAGGTACATACTGTTAGTAGCTGTTACTCTCCATACTTCAGTACATCTGAAGGTATACTTTAGTACTGTTACTCGCCATACTTAAGTACATCTGAAGGTACATAATTTAGTATAAGTACTCTCCATACTTCAGTACATCTGAAGGTACATACTTTAGTACCGTTACTCTCCATACTTCAGTACATCTGAAGGTACATACTTTAGTACTGTTACTCGCCATACTTAAGTACATCTGAAGGTACATACTTTAGTACTGTTACTCGCCATACTTAAGTACATCTGAAGGTACATACTTTAGTACTGTTACTCTCCATACTTCAGTACATCTGAAGGTACATACTTTAGCACTGTCCGATACTGTGGTCTGTTTTCAGGAATGCTCAGATGGAGAAATCCAAAAAGAATCTGACTATGAGTATACACCCACTGAGAAACCCTAGGGTATCCTCACACAGTTCCTGCAGATGGTGCGGTAGTGGTGGAGGTGGCGTGACATCATGCCTTCTGTATGTGTGTCGTGTGACAACAAACCGTTCATCTTGGTTGGTCATCTTCATCAGGACAAAAGCAGGACTCATCACTGAAGATGACCCATTGCTATTCTGAGTCACTTTATGAGAGTCTGGCCCAACACCATTGCAGTCTTTAGAGGCACTAACGTGGTGTTAAGGGCAGTCTTTGTAATGGCATGTGTGCATGTTTTACTGCGTTCTGTAGTCGTCTGCTTTGGTGCTGGCACTAACAGGATGACTCATGGAGGGCATCACTGCTGCCTGAATGCCCACAACCATGGCTGTTGGGTCAGTCAAGTACAGCAATAAGACACAATATCAAACCTACCCACCAAGTTTCATTCCTGTGGGTTGATTCCACCTATCTGTGGAGCTGTTATGCAAATTATTCTTTGGACAATGAGTGTATATTAGCTTATACCATGCACAATATGCCCAGACAAAATTTAACAAACTGTTGAAGGCTGCCTTATTGGTTAACATGGCAAAATACTGGAATTTGTAGCTCCTCAAAATGAAAAGCTCAACTATGGATTATGTGAGAGGGCAACGAAGGACTCTGTCCTCAGTCTTTCCTCACCCCAAATGCCAGTCACTTTACACCTCACCCTCAGTGGAGGTGTCCTGTTGACACCTTGGGAGACAGCCTCCAAAGAAATAAACATCTTTCTCTAGACTTCCCTTTCACACTTTCTGGACAGCCTGATTTCTGCCACACATCCAGTAAAGTTTCTGAAATCAGACGATTTGAGCCAGTTACTAGTAAATGCATGCATAGACATGGACAGTGATTTCATGTGCCTGCTTATAAGCAGCCCAGGAATCGTCATAACAGCAGTGACTTTTAATAACTGGTCGTTTTAGACATTGTCTGTATATGTGGTCTATATATACGTGTGTGTGTGTGTGTGTGTCATTATCATTGTCATTAAAAGACTTACAATAATTACAAGTCTGTTTGAACCTCAGAATTTAAAAATTACATTAAATAGTATGTAGTATATAGTATATTTTCATTTACTAGAAATGTACTTTAATATCAGCAATATATATATATATATACAGTGGGGTGCGAAAGTTTGGGCTGCATTGGTAATTTTCCTGATTTACCTTTATAAAGCATTGATTGGATAAAAAAAACTGCGTTAAATATATCATATAGGGGACAAACACAGTGATATTTGAGAAGTGAAATGAAGTTTATATGATTTACAGAAAGTGTGCAATAATTGTCTAAACAAAAGTAGGCAGGTGCATAAATTTGGGCACTATAAAAAAAACCTTTAGTAGAAATAACAGCCTCTAAACGCTTCCTATAGCTTCTAATGAGAGTCTGGATTGTGGCTGAAGGTATTTTAGACCATTCTTCTTTACAAAACATCTCTAGTTCATTCAGGTTTGATGTTTTCTGAGCATGGACAGCTCTCTTTAAGTGACACCACAGATTTTCAATAATATTCAGGTCTGGGGGCTGAGATGGCCATTCCAGAATGTTGTACTTGTTCCTCTGCATGAATGCATTAGTAGATTTTGAGCAGTGTTTAGGGTCGTTGTCTTATATACAATAGCCAAATTGAGCCTTTCATAATATGTCTACTTTTGTTTGAATGGCACGTGCGCTACCTGCTTCATTAGTCACTACAGAATTTAGATAAATTTAATAAGTTTAAGCATTCCTTTAAAATGTACTGAAACACTCTGGATTAGCTAGCATGCTAACTGCTACCTGGTATACCTGCTATAGACACTACAGAGTAACCAACCGTTTTGCCTTTTATCCTTTAGCCAAGGCACGAGGCGTTTACTGCATGTAGCCCTTTAGTTATGTCCTTCAGCCCGAAAGTTTGCCTGTTCAAGATTTGAAGCCGTGCCAAACTCAGTTTTATTAGACCTTTACTGTACAGTGCCGAACCTGCAGCTAATAACAAGAGTACAGTAAAACATCACTGAAGTTTGACTCACCGAGACACCAGAGACTCAAGACTTGACTTGCACTCTCATGAATCAACTTGTGAACTTCTTTTGTACAAGGTAAAATTGAAACTCATATTCAGCTTATGTAAGTTAGAGTAATGAGATTTCGTGTTTTGGGGGAGTAATGCGTTGGCTAATAAAAAAGAGGCTCATGGAGTTTCAGTTTGATGCCAGTAATATCTATTGATATGTGTGTGAAATGAACTAGGGTTGTGTGTGTGTGTACTCAGTCTTCACCCATGAGAGATCTGTGCAAAAGTCTAAGATTATTGCAATATTATTACAGTTAAAATGATTCATTTTTCAGCATTAGAAAAGAAAATAAATAAATAAATAGGATAAACAACAAATACTGCCATATGAGAATAACAGAAAGTGTCAACAACTGAATATGGTTTCATTTAGGATTTATTCGGTCCTCTCTTTACCGTTGTTTACATTTATTGAATTTAGCTGAAGCTCTTGTCCAGAGCAGCTGTGCTATAGGTAGGACAATGTAGTGTTAGGAATCCAAGGACTCTTATTGGTCTAGCACAGTGTAGTCACCTGTACTGGGATTCAAACCCCGAGTCTCCCACATGTGGTGGTGGCTCCTTGCTGAAAGTGGTGTTATCCGCTGAGCTACAGCAACCACTGATGATCACAGCTGCTGTTCTTCTAGGGGACTTGTTGGTTGAAGCTTGGTGGCACGTTCTGTTACCAAGTAATCCCATTCAATGCCCTTCACTGGACAGCAGTGGAGACGTGTTCTCTGGATTGGCGAATCGCACTTCTCCTGGCATCTGGCAGTCCAATGGATGAGTCCGGGTTTAGAGGTTGCCAGGAGAACGGTACTTGTCTAGCTGCATTGTGGAGAGTGTAACGTTGTACTTCAGGAGTTGGGCTCTTCTCCTTAGTTCCAGTGAAAGGAACTCTTTACGCTTTAGGATAGTAATAGATTTTGGACAGAAGTTTGGGGACGGCCCCTTCCTCTTCCAAAACGACTACACACCTGCATTTTATTAATTTATTCATCGTGGGTGTCATATTGCCCGTCTGTCATATGGCCAAACTCCCCACAGTTACAGGATTTGATAACGGAGACCTTGCAGGCCCATAGGGACCCATTCTGCTTTCACTGCTCTATTCATTATCCCTATTCCCAGATACCGCTGTCCTCATGGTCTGGGCCGGGTGTAGCTTCATGTGTCACTCCGAGCCCCGAGTCTGAGAGAATGCTGTGCTGTCATAGATTGAGTGTAGAAGGACAGTCTCCTAAGACTGCCTTCAGTGCTGCAGGCCACGAGCACAGCGCTGTGTACCCGTGCTGTAGCCGGTCACTTCTTTATGCTGTGTTTGTGCAATGACGGTCTCGCTCGAGCAGCCACAGCCTAATGCTCTGCAACCAGTCCTATTAATTTTAATGCAGAGTCCTTGGCCTTGCTTTGATCACACTCGGAACAGCAATGTATTCCTCCCCCCCGCATCCTCTTCAGAGGGGCTGGGTGCACACAAGCCTGTTCTATTCATCACGCCGGCTGGCCATTATATGCCCGGGGGGTGGCAGCTTCGAGTATGGTTGCGGGCCCAAATTGCACTTGTGAGACACTCGGGTAATGAGGCTAATACGAAGCCTGCCTGTGTCGCTTGGCTCCTGTCTCTGTTTAACCCGGGAAGCGCGCATTAGTGCAGCCAGCCCTCTTCCACCACTCGCCCTAATCTCTCTCCTCAGCCGTTTTTCACACACACCTCTTCTCTATTCATAAGGAAATTGTGGTGAGGATCCAGAACGGCACGTAGCGCTCTCGCTATTCTGGGGCCTGTAATTAAAAGAAAAGGGGAAGCTGGATTTTTCCGGGTGTTCATTTATGCATAACTGCCACTGGAAGCTTTTGCAGACTCTGCCAA
Organism: Prochilodus magdalenae; assembly: GCA_024036415.1. Lineage (NCBI taxonomy): Eukaryota > Metazoa > Chordata > Actinopteri > Characiformes > Prochilodontidae > Prochilodus > Prochilodus magdalenae. The sequence continues at coordinate 583,316 of JAMWET010004298.1, forward strand.
TGTGCTCATTAGCTTTAATTGTCAGTTTTGAGTAAGCTGTACATGGTCTCAGACACATGGACCGACCGTAACTCTTTATTCACTACATCGCTTGCTCAGACAGTAACAGGAGCTGAGACCTTGGTTGTCTACACTTCGTAGAGGTTCACACATTGAATGGTACCAGTCAAAGGTTTGGACGAACCCAACTAAATGAATGTTGATTGTCATATTAAAGACCTTACGGACTTACACCTAACAGTTCCAACTGATGAGAGTCTGAAACGGTACATATCCTGATACACCACATATACCCTTGATGTACCACAGTATGATATTTCTCCATATCTCCTCATAGATGCACAAACATTTTTTTATTCCAGTTTAAAAAGTTCAGTTTAGTAAATATTCTTGATGGACAGACCAGTAGAATTGCTCTTGTTATATCGTCCTCCACTGCAGGTTAAGAAAGCTGGTTCATCCTCCTGTAAAGCTCCATTCTGGAGGGTTTTTAAGGTGGAATGTATAATTCCATGAGAGCTATTTCATAGTTTAATGTCTTCACTCTTATTCTAAGCTGTTAAGATGAGCACCAGGAGATCCTTCTGTGAGTAGCCATGTCTAAACTTTTGACTGGTACTGTATGTCTTCACTACACTGAGATTCCGTACTTGTATCTGTACCCACTGGCCAGATTACTAGGCACTGTATGGGTGTACTCTGAAGGGCTATATGTCATGTGCTCCTGCACAGTTTGTCAGGTGTCCTCCAGAGCATCCGTCACTTGAAAACGAACAGCCATAGGACCAAATACATTACTGACCAGGCATTACCTGGGTGGGGAACTCTCATTCTCAGCACAGCAGTGATAACATAGTAGCGGCGGTGTGTTGCTAGCATGGGACACCCAGGCACTGTGGCATTGCGGGAGTGTTTGCACATCTGTGTCAGTGCAAGGAAGCCAACACTGGTCCCCTCCTCACCAAACAACCACTGATAAGGAACCAGAGGGTGACTAGCACAAGACCCACCCGTCATGTCCTGCCTTGTCCTGCTCATGTTTGCCTTTCTTCTCTGGCTTCCTGTTTCTGTCTTGTCATGTCCATGTGCTCTTTGTTGTCCTGTTCCATGTGCTTCTGTTTGTTTTGGTTTTTGGCTCCTCCTTCTCCGTCCCCTTGTCAATCCCCTCACCTGTCCTTGGTTTGTAGCTCCACCCCTTCCCTCTTATACTCCCTGTGGTCCCCTGTGCTCTGGCGTGGTGTTTTGTCTCCCTGCCGGTTGTTTGTCTCCAGAAACTGTTTTTGTAACCTGTTCAGTAAATCCTTGCACTAGCATCCCTGTCCTGTCCCTACGTAACACCACCAATACGATAGGCGTGTCTAGTAAAGTAGACAGTACGTAGCCACATTATTAGACACATCTAACTATTCTGACTGTTTGGGTTTAGGAACCCCAGTAAGTGGTCTACAGTCAGAAACTGCAGATCTACAATGTGCCTGTATAGAGTAGGGAGCCAGAGGGTCTACATTCAATAATAAGGTATACCATGATATCAACTGTTGAGCTGTAGAGGTCCTAATGGTGTCCTGTGATAATCCATCCCAGGCTTGTATATTCTCACACAGTTCCTGCAGATGGTGAGGTAGGAGTGGAGGTGGAGTGACGTGTCACAACAAACCGTTCATCTTGGTGGTGACCACGGTGCCTCCACACACAGATTCGTTTGCCGTCTCCACCAAGACAAAAGTGAGACTCGTCACTGAAGATGACCCGCTGCCATTCTGAGTCACTCCATGACAGTCTGGCACGACACCGTTTCAGTCTGTGGTGACGTTGACGTGGTGTTAAGTGCAGTCATTGTATTAGTCTGTGCACACGTGGTCCAGCGTGATGCTCCGTCTGCCAATGGTGCTGGCACTAACAGGATGACTCATGAAGGGCATGGCTGCTTGTTACATGTCCACAATCGGGGTCAGTCAGGTGCAGCGATAAGGCCTGTCCTTGCTTCATCACATGTGCGGTCGGGCTTAACACTTGAGCCATTTAGTCAAACTTACCCACCAGGTTCCGACACACATCCGACGATGAGTGTATCTGCAGAACGTTCTATGACTACCTGGGTTTAGTTATTGTGGTACACACACACTGACGGCTCTGATGCTGTAATTGGACCTACCAGCCCACGTTTATCCAGAGACTTAGGTACTGGAGGAGCACGAAAGGAGCATGTGTGCACGACCAGCAGAACAGTACGAGCTCTGAACAAGTGGCATTCAGGTGTCCTCCATTACTGCCAGCTAATGAAAGGCTTATCACAGCACTCGTTGGCCATATCGATTGGAGCAATTCTCACTTTAGTGAACAGCCTCGGAAAGCTGGTTCCATCAGTGTGACCTACACACACGCTTCGTCCTTTCACCCACTTGGGCCGGTGAAAACTTTATCATCATGCCGTTTTCTCTGTGGTGCAAAGCATACTGCGTGCTAGCATTGGCTCCAGTGCGTTACTGCCTGTCGATACCTTTTCATGGAGCCTGATGGAGAAGAAGAGTCATTGCGGTGTATATTCAGGATCGGAGTGAGGGCTTTTCTAGGGCTTCTTTAAAGCCGAAGTCTGAATGCAGAAAGGCCTATTATTACATTATTCCGCTTGCCGTCTTGAACGCCTCCTTTTATGTGGTGTTTGTAATGGATCCGGGTTTTTAAGTGTGCATTTGAACCATTCGAGAAAAACAAATCCGAGCGTGCCTGCTCTTAGTTTTAGCACATGAAAGACAAGCGAGGTAAGCAAATTGCAAAATACACTTGATATCAAAGAGCGACTTTGGAATAATATCCGTGGAGGCTTATGCCATTGTTTTCATGGAAATGAATGGTCGCACTTTGCAACATGTTGGTTTGGAAATCAATTTGCATGAATTAGATTAAGATGGGCTAGCAAGTACGTAGACTTTGGCTCCTGTATAATAGTGTTTTGAGAAGCTACGGCAAAGTGTGCTAAACATTTGCAGGAGTTAATTTAACCCATGCACCAAAACTAACAGCACAGGCATCAGCTGTGTTTTGAAGTGCTAGTTATTGTAAGGCTCCTGAGTGTCCTGGAAGTTAAAACGCTGGAATAATAAAAAGGAGATTAAGTCTGAGCTGTGCTATGGGCTACCCATGGCTGGAAATCATGTGAGGGTTTTCCTTCTGTTTGGTCCAGTAAAATACCTGTAAGCTTGCTGTCCAGAGACCCCAGCCAAGAAAAGAACCCCAGAGGCCCCAGCCAAGAATCAAACCCAGACACCCCAGCCAAGAATCAAACCACAGACGCCCCAGCCAAAAATCAAACCCAGACGCCCCAGCCAAAAATCAAACCCAGATGCCCCAGCCAGGAATCAAACCCAGACGACCCAGTCAAGAATCAAACCCAGACACCCCAGCCAAGAAAAGAACTCCAGACGCCCCAGCCAAGAATCAAACCCAGACACCCAAGCCAAGAATCAAACCCAGACGACCCAGCCAAGAATCAAACCCAAACAACCCAGCCAAGAATCAAACCCAGACGCCCCAGCCAAGAATCAAACCCAGACGCCCCAGCCAAGAATCAAACCACAGACGCCCCAGCCAAGAATCAAACCCAGACCCCCCAGCCAAGAATCAAACCCAGACGCCCCAGCCAAGAATCAAACCCAGACACCTGAGCCAAGAATCAAAACCAGACGCCCCAGCCAAGAATAGAACCCCAGATGCCCCAGCCAAGAATCAAACCCAGATGCTCCAGCCAAGAATCAAACCCAGACACCTGAGCCAAGAATCAAACCACAGACGCCCCAGCCAAGAATCAAAACCAGACGCCCCAGCCAAGAATCAAAACCAGACGCCCCAGCCAAGAATAGAACCCCAGATGCCCCAGCCAAGAATCAAACCCAGATGCTCCAGCCAAGAATCAAACCCAGACACCTGAGCCAAGAATCAAACCACAGACGCCCCAGCCAAGAATCAAAACCAGACGCCCCAGCCAAGAATAGAACCCCAGATGCCCCAGCCAAGAATCAAACCCAGATGCTCCAGCCAAGAATCAAACCCAGACACCAAAGCCAAGAATCAAACCCAGAGGCCCCAGCCAAGAATCAAACCCAGACACCAAAGCCAAGAATCAAACCCAGACACCCGAGCCAAGAATCAAACCCCAGACACCCCAGCCAAGAATCAAACCCAGACGCTCCAGCCAAGAATCAAACCCAGGCCCTCTTGCTGTGAGGTGACAGCCCTTCTGTAATAAAGTTGAGGCTGCTATCTTTTCCGGGGAGTAAGGGGAAGCGAGACTTTGTTTTCAGGAATGCCAGTCACAGCGCGAGGTCAAAAGTGCATTAAAATGGATGGAAACAGCATCAGCACGCCAGACCAATCGATAGTCTTTAAGTACTGATGGTAGCACTGATACGCTGATGATGCAGGCTTGTTTAATGAGTGGGATGTTAGTTTGCAAACCTCTCGAGTGTGTGTGATCCAAACCTGGCACATATGGCTTCACCATATGCATGTCGTACTGCTCGTGAGCGAGTGTCTGTATGCATGTCAGCTCCTGAGCGCTTCTCTGCGTGAAGTGCAGTGTTGTCCCCTGTTACAGTCTGCGCTGGCAGCTTACTTTTATTCAGATTAGTGAAGACTTTCTCTGCAGAGGTTTAAAAGAAGACTCACAGTGGAGCATATGTTCGCTGATATGGTACAGTGTCACAGCAAAGCACTCGGTTTGGGAAGGAATCCGTGTAAGGTGTGACATGTCCATAGGCCTGTTTCTGTAGGAATAGAGAAGTAAGGGCAAGGGGTCCACAGGGACTCTTCAGGGTATCACCTTTATAAGAAGGAGAGGCTGGTGGCCTGTCCAGCGTGTTTCCTGCCTTCTGCCCAGTGAGTACTGGGATAGACTCCAGCATACCCCGCGACCCAGAATGATACTTGGGAAGTCATTAAAAGGCTTGATCATTTCAAATAAGCCTTGATTTTACTGTTAATACATTTTTGGTAGCATCTTCCAATTTAACTGTCCACATTCTCTAATGAGCCAAATGCTCATAATTGTATTTTTCGGCTTCTACTAAAATTAATTTACCCTTCAGTTTCCAAAAAACCCAATACTGTACATCTGTATTCCTCTTCCATCTGACAGGCTCAGTTAGAGCTCTTGTGTCTTTAAGCCCCTCCTACCAATAAGATCAGTGTGCACTGATTGGTCCAGCTTGGCCACTATCTTATAACTGGCCAAACTCCAGAGTTGCCACCTGCTACAAGTTCCGCCTCCACACCAATGTGGCTATTCTTACATTGGCATCAGTTCTCCCAAATTGCTTTGATCCAGAGCCCGTCGAGGGAGCTGGTAGACCCACCTTCACATACTTGACTAGAGCAGGACGGTTCTGAGTGGTCATTATTTTACTGTTGTAGCTCTCGGCGCATTATGTGAGGGTGGGCCATGCAATAAGGGATTGTGTTCCGAGATGACATCATCTTGTAACCAAGAAAAGAGCTGGAATTCCCACAATGCATTTCAGGCAGCTAAGAAAAGTAGTGTCTGTGGAACAGGCATTGGTGCATTAGTACACATGGCATGGGTGACCTGCACATCTGTGAAGAAACCTTTATTGCTGAGGGATATAGCAACACATGCTGCCATCCAGATGACGTCTTTTTCAGGCGAGGTCTGGCTAAGTTCTGCAAGGTGATATCCACCTTCACCCCTACCATACAATCTGCAGGAATTGTGTGAGAATATGCAAGCTGCATGGTATGGATTTTCACAGGACACCATCAGGTACCTCTACAACTCCATGTCCAGATGTCTGGCGTGTTGCGTTAGCAAACATGGCGGCCCGTCGCCATACTGAGAGACAGACTTCTGTATGTGTAGCTCAATAAATATTGATCAGTCTAAATGTATCATCACTGATTGTTGCTGGTAACCTTTATCATCCTTCCCAACAGCACTGCAATCCCACACCTCCTTCTGTGTGCAGCTATTCATTTGATGATGAGTGTAATTTCTCACTTTGAGAATTTGATATATTGTTTTTATTCTATCCTCAGTTAAAAATAGAGCTTACATGATGTGTACATCCTTACATTCTGCTTTTGATCTACATTTTCTCAGTGGCCCAACTTCCTTAGAAGCGTGGTTGTAGATGCAAATCCCTCAACAGCAAGCCTCTTAATGTGCAGTGAGCAATGTCTATATTTTCACATGATCATCACCTATTCAGTAATATATAACCAGTATTGATTCTTGATTACAGTAGGGCCTTGGGCACGCTTGCTTTTTACTCAGTCTTGTTGCTTGGGTAAAAAGTAGGAGAGAGATAGAGGTTTTTCCTCAGCACTACTGGAAAAAGCCTGGGGTTAAGTGCATTGCTTTTAAAACCTGTAGCTCTTTGACACTAAGTCAATATTCATACATCTGAACCAACAACCCTCAGGTTCCACTTATGGAATGTAACCTATACCCCAGCCTGTTCTAATACACCTGAATCTGAGCTATGATATTTTCTCATGCTTTCAAAAGGGCCTCCCTGAGAGGGGCCCTGCCCAGAGAGAGTGGAAGGGGTGAGCGAGACCTGGGTTAGGCTAACTGTTGCATGCCGGGCACGTCTGTCCGCAGAAGAGATGAGGAGGAGAGATAGTGTGTATGTACTTCACGGAGAACATGAATCATCCTCTCTGGGAGATTGGCTTGGAGTGCTTGGGTATCCGTGCTGTGTACATGCGCTCGCGCGTGTGTGTGTGTGTGTGTGTGTGTGTGTGTGAGTAGATTTTCACTTTGTAAAGCTTTTTCATAAAAGCTATATGTTCCATTTATAGCGAAAAGACAAAAACATGTTTTTCTTGAAGTTGCTATAGAGTGCATATCTTCACTGATGTCCTCCATAGGAGGTATGTGACTTTGGTCGGTGTGAAAAATGGCCAGATACAGTTTTACACACCCATTTACACACTATGAATAGGGTATAGAATAAAGAATCAGCTGTTTTCCCTTTAATGGTGAGCTCATGAATAATTTGATGAGCTCTGTTCTGATTGGCTGGTTTACAGCGAGACACCACAACGATCACACAGAAGCGACACGCGGAAATAGACCCAGACAGAAACTCTAATCTAAGCTTTATATCATATTTAATACACTTATATTTAGAAAGGACATTTGGAGAGCTAACACTAGCTAATTTAGCTCATCTGACTAACGGAGGCTGGTTAAATTCTCACTGATACTTCTCCGTCAACTACTTTAGGTGGCTAGATGCTAGCCACAGGCATTGTGGTTTGATTGTAAAGCAATATCTCATAACAGATATTACATTTGACTTGTTTTCCAATATTTTAATATTTGGTTTGTGTGATGTTGGAGGCAGTTTCATGTGACATATGTACAATCTAGGAATTAATAGGTAGGCAGTTAAATAAAAAAGGATTTGGAGGTAAATAATAACTTAATTAATTAATAGATAATAACACAAACATGAATCAAAAAATAAAAATTAAAAAATGAATAAATATATTGACATTATATATATAAACAATCAAGTTAATGATGTCAGACCTATTTTGTGTAGTCTATTTAATAAAGTGAAAAGCAAAAAGATTTTTTAGGGTAAAACAAGAAATATAACTGGTAAAAAAAGAAAAAAGCTGGTTACACAAGTAACTAGTACTTTGTTGAGGCACTTATGATTTTATTACAGCGTTCAGCTTGGCACATCTTGATCTGGCTGTGTTTTCCATCTTCATCCTTACCAAACCATTCTAGATCCATCAAAGCGTTCTGAGTACTGGCCATTCCAAAATGCTGAATTTTCGGTGAGCCCATTGTTCCTGAGCATCAGCAGACTCAGTTCGGCTCCTCTACAAGGTTTATGGGCCTTTGGAAAGCCTCATAAAGGGGTCTGTCTAATTCCAACCTTCAGGGACAACAACACACCAAAGCTATAAATGATGATGGTGAAAAACGTTTAGCGTTGGCTTGCTAAGGGTCCTGACCCAGTGGTGTATATATATGTATACAGGGGTGGGACAATGAAACTGAAACACCTGGTTTTAGACCACAATCATTTATTAGTATGGTGTAGGGCCTCCTTTTGCGGCCAATACAGCGTCAGTTGGTCTTGGGAATGACATATACTGCGTCCTGCACAGTGGTCAGAGGGATTTTAAGCCATTCTTCTTGAGGATAGTGGCCAGGTCACTACGTGATGCTGGTGGAGGTTCGTCCTTCTTGGTGGTATGCTGACATTACCCTGGATACCGTGGCTCTTGATACATCACAAAGACTTGCTGTCTTGATCACAGATGCGCCAGCAAGACGTGCACCAACAATCTGTCCTCTTTTGAACTCTGGTATATCACCTATAATGCTGTGTGCATTGCAGTATTTTGAGCAGGACTGTGCTCTTACCTGCTAACTGAACCTTCACACTCTGCTCTTACTGGTGCAATGTGCAGTTAATGAAGACTGGACACCAGGCTGGTCCAATTTAGCCATGAGACCTCCCACACTAAAATGACAGTTTCAGTTTCATTGTCCAACACCTGTATATAAACGTCCTATGAATGAATTGATTAGTTTCCTGGACTGTATATGTAATGTAAGCTCATCAGACAAAAATGAGTCATAGTAATAATTGCAATAATTGACCTACAACACCTGGATGATTCCGAGTACAGCCACATTCCCTATTCCACTGCCAGGTTCTTACTTCCGTATCCCTTTTTTCTACTCTAAAATGCTTCGGCTTGTTTTTTTTTTTACTTTAATTTATAGGCTTCAATTTCACACGAAAGACAAAGTTATCATTTATGACGGTGGCAATATATCTAAGAGACAAATGAGACATATCCACGACCCCACGTCCCCACAGTGTATGAAAACTAAAATGGGAGAGATGACCCCTATTCTGCCATGCTATAATGGAGTGGTAAAGGAGTAATAGCAAGTGGAGGCTCATGTTCCCTTCACCCAGTGCAGTACCACAGACCACTGTGTCAGCTTTACTCCTGCCTGTGGCCTATCAGCAAGCTACAGCACTGCCTTGCTCTGATTGTAAGGTCCGCCAAGGGCGAGTCCATCTTTTTTCTGGGACTGTAGCACTCCAAGGCCTGTGCTGTGGTGAGACATTTTTCAGGGGACTGTGCTTTTTTTTTTTTTCTAACTTCAGTGTTTGTTTCTAGTTGTGCAAGATGCAGAACTAATTGGATACCGCAAGATAAGAGCTACTGGCCATGTCCTTGTGTATACTTTCTAAATCTAGAGAACTAAAAGTGCTCTTGGCTGACTGCTAGAAGACTCAGACAGAGAAGTGTGTTTCTCTGCTGCGGATGTGTCTCTAAAGATTTAGACCAGGGCGATTTTCCACTTTGCTTCCTTTGAACATCCATTTTTGCCCGTCCTTTACCTCATAACTGATTGGAAACACCTTTTTTTTTTAATGGGGACAAAACAAAAACAAAAAACAACATGCTGGATGCAACAACGACAATCTGTTGTTTGTAAAGGAGGTGTGCAAGACGGTGCTGACATGTTTTGATGTCCAGCATTGCTCAGACAAAGCTAACGGTCTTTTTGTTCAGCTAACTTTGCTAAACTAGTCCCGGGACATCGATTTACCATGTACCTTTTGGCTCGGACACACTAAAAAGAGCTTGCGCTGATCAGATTTCTGAACTGGCACTATTGATTTTGCTTTAAATACATGCACAGACACAAATAACGATTTATTAGTAATGCACAAATGCTACGCTAATTCGCTTTTCCTTCCTCTGGCCATAATGTTCACCTCTTCCAGAAGGGAACAATTCCTTCAGAACTACAAAGGGCCTTATGATCGCTTCCCATTCCTCCTGCAAATGAGAGAACTCTCCGACCATCCTGGGGACCACTGCTGCCTGGCTTCGTTCTACTGTTTAATAATCTTTTGTCTAGGATATGTTTATCAGGGGAAGGTAATCGAGTGGTTGCAGAGCCTCCCAGTGCTCCTGATTGTTAGCAGTGTATGACTCTGAGCTATTACTCCGGTGCAGGAGCGCTGCTGGAAAATTGAAGCCCCCCTAAATAAATTTGTTCCTAAAGTGGGATTAGGCTCACCGTTCCTCTGCTTTAATGAGGCTGAATCAATGGAGCATTGCACCCACCTGAAATCCCCAATGGTTTTCGCCGGCGCTATTACTTCAAACCTAAAATCCTCCAGCCTATTAGTGCAGCGGCGGTGAGCCACAGTGAACGGGGTGGGGGGGTAGGCTGTGATGCAGACAGAAACGCCCGCCACCCTTCTCCATGCTCTCTGCCCTCTTCTCTGCCTGATTTAGTACGGATTATAGCCACCTCGCTCGCCCTCTGCTCTCAGCTCATTTCACAGAAAGTGCACCCCCCCCTACCCCTGACTCCCACCCCAACCCCCACCATGCACACTTCAAGCCAAAGCTGTTTGCCTTAAATACATGTTTGGCCACTTAGATGGAGTTGCTGGCGGAGTCGCAGTGGAGGCATTAACCAGGAGGAGAGCCTCTAGATTGGTGTAATTGGCTTGCTCTTTCCGTGCTGCGTTAAGAGTCTCCTGTCCTGAACGTACTCGGAATGTTTAGGGCAATCAAAGCAAATGATGTGGTGGGGTTGCGACTTTCGAGAGGGAAATTGGCAGCCACGTGTCCCCTCTGAGGTGTTGTTCTGTAGTGTGCCCACATGAGGCTGACATTTCAATCACCAATTTGGTTTCCTTTAAGGCACGATTCATTTCCTTTTTCCTTTTTCCCTCCATTCTGTTTCAGCTGGGAGTTTCAGGGAGGAGCGTCACAATTTGACATCACTGCTGGTTCAGCCCATCTCTGCCCACCTGGCCAAAGAACTGTTGTCTGCTCCCGTCATGGATTATGGCCGACCCTGCGTCCCTCTGGTCATGCCGCCGTCCGCCTCAGGTAAGCCTCGGGCTAACTACACCACCATGGACACTTCACAGCTGACCCCTAATACACTGCCTTAACCCTTATATATCGTACTGCGTCCAGCATGGCAGTAGAGGGGCAAAATGGCCCAGTTTTAAATCTCTGCAGTTTTAAACTCAAACAAATATGACCATGTCCATTTTTACTAGCTGTGGTTGTTTAGGGTGGTTCATTTAAATGGTTTGTAAAACAAGAAAGCCTCTTTTCTCAGCTTCCTGAAAGTCTGGTTGGAATTTCAGCCCCTTTTCTCAGTTACATGGTGATGTCATCATGTAACCTCAAGCTTGGCACGCCCTCACATAAAGCACAGAGAGCTCAAAACAGTAAAACTGAAAATGGCCTGCTCCAGTCTAGCTCACGAATGCGGATATACCAACTTCTAGTCCTACTGGACTAAAACTGATAAGGCAGAACCAACACCATTGTAGGAACAGTCACAGTGGGTATGGGGACAGAACTAGTATCAATCAATCAGAGCACTCTGGCCTTACTGGGAGGCGGGGCTTAAAAAAATTATATAGTGAATACATAGCCAAAAGTATTCGTCTGCCTCCACATGGAGTGACATCACATTCTTAATCCTTAGGGTCTAATATGGTGTCGGCCCACCCATTGCAGATATAACAGATTCTGGGAAGGCTTTTCACAAGGCTTAGGGAGCATGAAATTGTTCATTGTTGTTATGTTGAAGCATTAAGAGTTCCGTTCGCCACAACAAGGGCGGAGCCTAACTCCTGAAAAACAACCCCACACCATAACCCCCCCTCCACCAAGCTTGACACAACACAGTCAGCCAAGTATGTTCTCCGGGCATGATTCGTAAGAGAACACGTCTCCACTGCTCGGTACACACTGTTACTGAGCTACTCCGAAGGCCAAATGAAGTTTGGAGGTCTGTAGCAATTGACCACTGAGCACTATGTGTCTCAGCGTCCGCTGACCTCGCTCTGTCATTTTATGTGGCCTACTGAGTTGGTTGAAGTGCTGTTATTCCCAATCACTTCCACTTTGTTATAAGCCCACTGAAATTGCAGAGGTGGCATCTTATCACGGTAAGCTCCTGAGAGCGACCCATTCTTTTTCAAATGTAGAAGCAGTCTCCATGCCTAGGTGCTTGGTTTTATACACCTGTGACCATGGAAGTGATTGGAATCACCCGAAGTTAGTAATTGGGATGTGCATGTGAATACTATATGTGAGTGAATACACACTCTCTCTCTCTCTCTCTTTCTCTCTTTCATATATATATATATATATATATATATTTATATATATATATATATAATCTTTCTTTTCTTTCTTTTTTTCCCTTATTAGTCCCACAGTGGGGAAATTTAGTCTCCGCATTTAACCCATCCGTGAAGTGAAACACCCACAAACACACTTACTAGTGAACACACACACTAGGGGGCAGTGAGCACACTTACCCGGAGCGGTGGGCAGCCCTATCCACGGCGCCCGGGGAGCAGTTGGGGGTTAGGTGCCTTGCTCAAGGGCAGCTCAGTCGTTACTGTCAGTTCAGGGAATCGAACCGGCGACCCTCCGGTCACAAGGCTGGTTCCCGAACCTCCAGCCCATGACTGTGAAGGTCCCATCGAGATATATCGTCGCTGTCCGAAGAAAAACAAGTATCTCAAAATAGCAACTTTACAGGAGAGGCCAAAAACCTTGTTTCACTTTAATGTAAGTCAATGGAACCAGACATCTTTCCAAACAGTTTTGGGCCATTTCTGTTGGTCCATTCTTCATGAGATTCTCACTCGGTGTAAACAGTAGCTGGTGTTTTCAAATGATGCATCAAAGTAAAAATGGACAAAGTGGAGATACATGTTTTTCATTGGACAGCGACGATATACATATGTGTGTGTGTGTGTGCGTGTGTATATATAAATTGTTTTATATTAGAATCCTTAGAATCCTCCACATGCCATTAGTACACGCTGCTCTAAAACTACTACACCCATAAGCTACATTAGCAAATTATTATTACCACTTGAGTTTTGACCAATATAGAATGTGAGGGGATTTGTGTGGGATTTAATTGGACATATATGGAATATACAGTTCACTCACAAACAAATGGGCTAAGACTAGCATGGCTTGTTCGGAATGAAACACAGACTGAAATGGAAGGGTATCTGTTTCAGATGTAATTGTTCGAGTATAATTGGGTGATTTTGAGAATGCTTATTTGAGTACTCTTACGGAAATAACATGCATGTGGGCGATAGGCATCCTTTTGCTATTAACCAGAGGTAATGAAACCCACTGGCTTATTGATTTGTTCCTCATTGCTTATTCAATCTCACATGTGTGCACACTAACCAAATGTTACACTTCTTTCAAATAGCCATACAATGCGAGTGTGTATACCTTGACCTCTACGACACCAGCACTCATAGAAGTCTGAAATAACCAGGTATAAGCCCATCTTTCAGCAATAATCAATAATTATATACAAAGCACTAACAAATATGATCAATAATACAGCAGCATCATTACCCATACCTATGTAATTGACATTTAGGGTTAAAATGGAATGTGCTGCGCTAGGTTTTCAGTATAATTCAGTCCTATTTGAGGGACTTTATGGCTATCAAGCCTCCTAGTTCCCATCTAACACTGTGACATATGTGTGGAAATGCTGTATAGGTTGTTCACACATAAATGAAATTTGATTCTCTAGTGCAGAGCTTTCCCATGAACCCTAACGCTGTGAAGTATGTGTTGAAATGCTGCACTGGTTGTTCACACATAAATGAAATTAGGTTCTCTAGCGCCTAGCTTTCACAAGAATACAACTTTATTGTGTAAAGGAATTTGACTTTCATACCACATATGAAATAGGCTACTCATAGGAAGCTCTGAGGACACTGGCATGTTTGCAGTGAACGGGCATCACATCCCCATCCTGACGGTATCATGCTATAATATGTTTACCACTGTCGGGAAGATCTGAGAGTTATTGGCGTTTGGATGAGCCCTGGGTTTCTGCATGTTTGAAATCACCCACCATATGCAACACTGCTATGTAGCAATATGCAGGTATGCAGGATATGTCTAACTAAACTGGCCAAATAGGCAGTAAGCTAGTATATTGTCACTGTCCAAAAAAATCTCCAAAATAGCAACAGTAGCAAAACCCAATTTAATTCTAATGTGACTCAATGGAACCAGACTTTTTGGGCCATTTCTGTTGGTCCATTCATCATGAAATTCACACACAGTGTAAACACCAGCTTATGTGTTCAAATGATACATAAAAGTAAAAATCATCAAAAATAGAGATACATATTTGTCATTGGACAGGGACCATATGCTGGATTAAGATAGTATACTGTAGTTCTGGTCACCCAACTTAGTCATGCTGGTTCACCAGCATACCACATCAGAACAGAACAAGTCAGTGCTGGCTGACAGTCACAGTAGCTGCTGTTTATGTTGTCTGAATCTTTCATGATGAATGGACCAATAGAAATGACCCACGACTGCTTGGGAAATAGCCTGTTTCCATTGACTTACGTTATAATTCTATTAGGTTTTTGGCTTCTGTTGTAAAGTTGCATTTTGGAGGTACCTGATTTTCTTTGGACAGTGGCGATATGCTGGTTGTGGTCTATGCAGGTTGCCTATAAATTGTTGATATACTTGAGTAATGTAGTATAGTGTTTTGTGATATTCTACTGATTTGCATATGTGTTCTCACGGCACATACCACCTACATCGTATTCTCTCCACTCACTCTGTATATATGTATATTGTATTATATTAACATCTACATTTTTCTACCACTCCACACCCACACCCTTGCATCGCTTGCCATGCTTAATTACCTGCACTTATATGTTAATAATACTTTATTTTGCATTTCATTTCATTGGCTTTGTAACTGTACTCTGCACAATGACTATAAGGTTGCCTATATAGATTATCTAATCTAATCTAATGTAATCTAATCTAAAATACAGTATAGATTTTGAAGTACTAGATTATTGTAAAAATTGCTGGCACACTGTGTAGTGCTGGGTTTAAACCCCCAACCAATAGATGGCAGTGTTATGATCTATCTTTGGCTTAAAACACTGAATGCAATTAAACTAAGTATTATATAATATAAAAAAAATATATATATAAAATAAGTATTAGACTTTTTTTCCCATCAAAATTGTAGGCTTTGGAACATTGTGCCATGTTCTTGGCGCTAAAGATTGGCAGAACACCAATCAAAAGATGCTCTTCACTTCTCTCGAAGACATAGAAACTGTACAGCTACATGCTTTCCACTTTGGAGAAGGAGAGTAGAGAGTTTCTCCACCTCGTTTAGAAGCTCAAAGTTACTTCAGCTCAACACCACACGGATCGAAGCATCAGACAAATGGGCTGAATATCTGCAAGTGTAGATAAGATCTTCTTTGCTCTGGTGCAACCACCAGGTGGGCTACTTTCCATTCAGGGATAGTGAATGTAGCACGGAGAACTTTGTTGCATCATTCAGCAGCTGAAACTTTGAGTTCGTCCACGCATAACTCAGATGTTTGTAGCTCCGTTTGAGCTGTTTTTGGACTTTCAAATCATCTTAGCTAACGGTACAGACCCAAGCACCACAAAACAGGGTCAGTTTCGGCTCTTGTGTTGGATCAGGGACACTTGTATTAGCAAAGCACCAGTTAGTCAGAATCAAACGTGTGGTGTGACGGCACTGTACGGGTTTAGCGAAGCTGATGTTCAGTTAGCCGATCAGGCTACAGACCCAAACACCATGGGACAGGTTTCATTTGGCTATTCTGTCTCTTCAACAGCAATTGCTCAGCAATATTACCCGTTGAACTTCTGTGGGTTCTAGAGAACAAATATCTGTTAGCCAAGTTTAAGCATCTAACGTTAGCAGAGCTGTTAATATGCTGGCTAAGCTAAGCTTAGCTAAAGCTGACCAGCTTCTCCCGCCTAATAATCATTCATTCATTAATTCATTTTTTTAGGCCGCTTATCTTTATGGGTCATGGGGGGAGGTGGTGGAACCCATCCTAGTAATAATTGGGTGGAAGGCGAGAAACACCCTGAGCAGGCCGTCAATCCATCACAGGGCAGGCTCACCCATACCTTGGGGGGCAAATTAGCATCTCCAATTCACCTGACTGTATGTCTTCGGACTGTGGGTGGAAACCGGTTCCTACCTCTGCCTATCGTCAGCGGTACCTATTCCACCATCATGCCACCCACCTAATTATGGCTTGATAAGTATGCCGGGTGTTCACTTGTTTGGTAACCAGTAGGTACATGGTTGTCAAATTTTGACATACTGTAGGAGCACCCCCACACACCAACCAACCCCACCAAGCAACCCCTGGTCCGCAACCCCCAAGGAGGTAATACCAAATACTGTGGTGTAATGCTTGGAAATGGTTTCAAGATATCAAAAGCCCTCCATTAAGACCTTTTATAAGCAGCCAAAGGCACTAATGTTGCTATGTATGCAGCCCACCAGTCACCGACGTTCAGTGCCATGGATTTACTCTGCTACTCCGCTTAATCAGCATCCAGTATTTAGTAATGACTCTATGATGTCTGGTGGCTCAAAAAACCACATTGTGAAACGCGACGCTTTCCTAAAGAGATTATCTGTGTTTCATTGCTGGGATTTCCAGCGCTATGGTGATGCCTTCACAGGCAGTCGATGCTGCACCAGAGATCTTGCAGAACCCAAACCATCTGGGCTGTACTGCCAGTGTGAGATCTGTGTCAGATCTTGAAGAAGTTTATATACACACCATGCGAAAAATGAAAGGTCTGACGGGCAAAGACCTCCCCACCCCACAAAGGGGTCTTTCTGTGCACATGCCGGGGTTTGTAATGTCTAAATATAGCTTTTGAGTTAGATTTTGTCAACACCCCTCACCCACCCCCCCAGAAAACAGGTCAAACAGTCATACAGAAAGCTTCCTTCGTCACTGAGACTGTGTTTGCTTTTCCCTCTTTAGGAAAAAGGAGACCGCCAACTTTTAGTGACTAAGCTGTGACTCTCAAATGAATCACCATTCTGTCTGACTCCAGATAGATGCCCAGATTAAGGCTGCTTTTGGAGTAACCCTCTTTGCGGATGTCGGTGCAATGAATTCTCTGCGGACTAGTTAGCAATTAGCTTCCGCATCACCAGCATCCGATTTTAATGTGTTGCATGGAAACACCAGGAAGGCCTCCACTACATAGGCCAGGCATTAGAAGAGAACCCTGCTATCTCGATTTGCATTCATGATCAACCGCCAGACTGGATCAGATGGGTTCTTCATCTTACAATTTCACCGGCGTCATCGCAGCCGCCCGCGTCCACACTCATTACGGGTGTCGCTTGCCGAGGACTGCTGGAATGACTACTTAGAGGGCTTAATTGAATATATGAGTGGGTTGTTACTCAACTACATTACCGATTTCGCCTGTAGTGAGCTCTGTAAGAGGTCAGGTTTAACAAGGAATGGTCACCAGCGCTAGCATATGTGTCTCTAACTCAATAAAGATGACTGATTGAGAGTGGCATTCAGAGCAGGATAATTGAATTGGAATGGCCAAACCCACAGTGAAAGGTCATCCTTCAAGTGTTTTTAATCTAACAGTGGAAAATCTATGGAGAGCACAACACTCATTTGGTGGTTACAGCATCTTAACCAAGTGGACTGCCTCGGATTTTTATCAGCTATCTTAACGTAATTTTGTCAAAGCCAACGTTAGCGTGCTTTCGGCTGAAGGCCTTGCAGCAAATCATGATTTATGAGCAGGTTGACAATTCCAACCTGCATTAAGGTATTGAGGTATTGCGTTGTCACAATCAACGCTTAGGCTGCGCAACATGGAAATTCACATACATGTGGCATGTACTGTGGACTTTGTCTTTGGAGACTGTTATAAGCTCACTGGTCAAAAAATTAGTTACTCTGCATGTTTAAGGTGGTAGTAACTTCAGGCTCCTGCAGATGGCGCTGCATGAGGATGATGGGGCTATCCATGCCTGCGGGTGTGAGTGATGGGATCCATAGATTGAGAAGAGGTGCTACAGTGCAGGGAATGTCTCGTTCCATGGCTCAAAAATGGCTCCAAAGCAGATGTTAATGATTGGCTACAAGGAGTGACTGAGCATGTGGGCGTGGCCAAACACCATAATGTGAAGGAAGTAGCTGAATCTGCAGGTGTATGGAAGCGTCACCAGCAGTGGCTAAAATCCCAGTCTACTGGGAATCCTCCTCGGAATTGGGCCAGGGAAGGCATCCACCAAATCTGGCCCAACTTCACAATTCCTTGATGCAAGAGTGTCTAAACACTAATCTGTCTGAAACTTGTCCATGCCAAATCCGATCACTGGTTGTTAGTCGGACTCTTGGAGGTTTCAAACACCTCTAAGGTTGTTTCAGTCACAGGTGACCCACGTACATCTTTACAAAGTGATAATTCTTAAAATTGAGACTGACACATCAAATTATTATTGAAGTTTCTCTTTAAGTGTACTGGTAAGCAGTGTACCAGCCATGTTTAGTGACTGGATCCTCACTTTGGAACAGTAAAAGGGGCACACCAAAATCTAACGTGGTCCAGAAGTCATATATTTGTATATTGCAGCCTGTTACAATAGACATGTGGCCAGGGTTTACATTGCAATGAGATTACCAACCAATGTATTGTGCAGCAGTCGTTTGAACTGTATCTGCATTGTGTAACCAAACACAAGCACATTTTTTCCTCCAGTTTCTTGCTGAGGGGTGGACGTGTTGCCATGGCAGTTCACAGCACACATGGCCGTTGTCCCTCTCTCTGGTTATCATTTAATAGCAGGTGTCAGATCCTGAGTTTCATTCAAATACACACCAATATTTATGGAAATAAAGCGTCACTGACTTAAACATGCCTACTCAAACACACATGGAGAACTCTTATGCGCCCTCCCCACCCTCTTTCCCCTGGCATCCACGCACATGCACGCACACATATAGCTGCGGCTCATGGAGGCCCTCTTCTGGCTGTGCGTGCATGCCAGGAAGCATCTGCAGGAGGTTTTAAAAGGGGTTATTAAGCTCTAATTCCTGCTATTGAGTGAAAATCCCCTCTTATCATTGCATCGTCACCCTGGAGATCCTGCCAGCGCTGCACTGCAGCCGTCTTAGCTTGATAGACAGTAAAGGATTTTCAGCTCCTGTGAGAAAATGAAAGGAAATGGGCTTTAAGGCAAATCCCCTGCCAAAGTTCCAATGAAGAAGTTAAAGACGCCAGGTATTGGGGTGATTATGAGTCAAGCGCTTGTTGTGTTTGGGTGAGAGTATGCTTATTTGGAACGCTACCAAAACTTGCCAGGTTTGGTGGTGTTTGGGTGTCTCTCTTTGTTTATGTGTGTGTGCATATAACAGAGAATTTAGCATAGATATACATATACCCAAAAGAATTTCTACATTTTTTCTTTTTTTTCTAAAATATTTATTGCCGTGAGTCAGTACAGCCAAGTCTCAGGTTGATTCAAACAAGTCTCAAGTGGAGTGCCGAGTCAGTAGAGGCAAGTGTCAAGTGGAATTCCAATTTGGTACAGTCAAGTCTCAAAAGGACTCCAGAGTCAGTCAAGCTTAAATAAGTGCAGGCAAATCTCAGGCCTAAAGTTGAGCCCAGAGTCACTACGCACAAATTTAAGTCGAGTCCCAAGTCAGTTCAGGCAAGTTTCAGGTGGAAGGCTGAGTCAGTACAGGAAAGCCTAATGTGGTGTCTTTGGCCAGTAGAAGCAAGTCTCAAATGGAGTCCCAAGTCAATATAGGCAAGTCTCAAGTCAAGCATCAAGTCAGTACAAGCAAGTCTCAGGTCAAGCCCAGAGTCACAACAGGCAGGTCTCAAGTTAAGTCCTGAGTCAGTAAAAGAGTCTCCAATCGAGTCCTCAGCCAACACAGACAAGTCTCAAGTAAAGTCCAGAGTCTGTACAGACAAATCATAAGTGGAGTAATGAGTCAGTACAGGAAGCTCTAAGGAGGTCTCCTCGGTCTGTAGAAACAAGTATCATACGGAGTTCAGAGTCATTATAGGAAGCCTCAAGTCAAGCCTTGAGTTAACACAGGCAATTCTCAAGTGCAATCCGCAATCAGTAAGGGCAAGTTCCACATCCAGTCCGGAGTCACTAGAGGCAAGTCTCAGAACAAATCCTTAATTAGTACAAGCAAGTCTCTGATTAAGTCCAGAGTTTATACAGGCAAATCTCAAGTGGAGTCCAGAGTCAGTACAAGTAGGTCTCAAGTAGAGTCCCAAGTTAGTACAGGCAAGTCTCAGGTGGAAGGCTGAGTTAGTACAGGACAGTATAAGATGGTGTTCTTAGTCAGTAAAAGCAAGAAGCAAACAGAAGCCAGAGTCAGTATAGAAAGTCTCACGTCAAGCCTCGAGTCACTACAGGCAAGTCTCAGATCAAATCCTAAATTAGCACAAGCAAGTCTCAAACCGAGTCCTTAGACAGTACAGGCAAATCTTAAGTGGAGTCCAGAGTCAGTACAGAAATTCCATTTCTTGAACAAGTCAGTGCATTTAAGCAAGTAAAGCTATGACTTAAGCCTCAATTCATCAAATTTGTCATATGGTCTGAAATTTGTGGGTATTTCCCTTTATTTTTATGCATAAACAGCAACACATGTAGTACCATAAACCACAAACAGCACCCATCTGACAGTACTGTATGTTTTGAAAGTGGTTTGCGGCAAAGTGTGCAATGATTAAGGTGTGCAGTTTCCGCAATGCTGATTAATGACTATTTGCATCTGTCGTCTTAGATACGCTAGCTTTGAAGCAGCGCTCCAAAACTAAAGAGCTAAAGAAGAAAATGTGTCTTGGTTAATGAACTACACTTGGGGTGAGAGGAACATTGTGTGAATTTGTATTATTTTTGGCTGAATCATGGCTTTCTTGTGGTGCTGAAACCTGTGGGGATGCTAGGTCTTTGAACACTGGGCCTTGGGGTAAAGTATATGTGTGTACTTTTGCTCTTTCAAACCGAAGGTGCTGCATTTTCACTAGGGAACCCGTTTGCTTCTCAGTTATGAAGATCAGTTATTCCAGCAACACTTTGACAAGAGTTTCTATTTGGCCATTTGATACATTTACATAAACATATTACTCTTCCAAAAATACAATGGTGGCTCTTATCTGTCAACAAGGTGTTTGTCGCGGTGTGGGACCACCATGCAACTGTAAAGTAATACTGTGGCGTTGGAAAAGACGCAGCGGAGGCGGTGGGAAACATTTTAGCTCTCTTTAATAAAAGGCACAAAGCGCTTCCCAAATGGGTGGAGCTAAAAAGCAGAACAGGACCCCTTTAGGGTTGTTGAATGCCACTAATATCACAGGTAATCTGGTACACGGTATATAACTAGCTCACACACACATTATCACCCCCCTAAGATCCCCAACAGCACTTGTTTATGTATACAACACACACGTCACAGAACGAACTGGCAACACAACCTGTTTATAAGTCCCACAACAAGCCCTATACTGCTGTATGCAATTCCAGCTCTTCTCATTGGCCGTGCCCTCCTCGGCACATACCGACGTCACACCTCAGTGGGGAAGCCTGCGTGAGCCGGCCATTCGCCACAATATTTCAATATATCTATGCCTTAATTATATATAACTTGGATAAAAAGTCGAATGGACACTTTTCCCAGGGCGATAAATGATGGGAAGTGGTTGGGACACAAATACATTAATTGTCAAAAAATAGCTGCATCCAGAAGGAATCAACCGATAGTAATGAAACTCGGTGGGTAGGTTGACATTGTGAGACATGCCAAAGATTCGATTTCATCCTTGGCCGTGTATATGACGTAAGCAAGAATGGGCCGTATCACTGTACCTGACTGACCATGAGTCCTCATTTTAGTGCCAGCAGCTTTGGCAGACGACTGCACAATGCGGGACTACACTAACACTAACACCGTGTTAGTGTCGCCAAAGACTGCAATGGTGTCGTGCCAGACTGTCATGGAGTGACTCAGAACGGCAGAGGGTCATCTTCAGTGACGAGTCCTGTTTTTGCCTTGGTGGAGACGACCAACAAATCAGTATGTGGAGTCACCGTGGTCAGTGGCGAGATGAACAATTTGGCCTGGTGTCACTCCACCTCCACCCCTACTGCACCTCTGCAGGAACTGTGTAGGAATAGTCAAACTGCATGGGATGGATTATCACAATGCACTACAGCTCCATGCTGAGACGTCTGGCATGTTGTGTTAGCAAACATGGCGGCCCGGCGCCATACTACTTCTGTATGTGTAACTCGATGAATATTCCCAAGAGCATTGCAATCCCACACCTCCTTCTGACGATGAGTATACATATGTATCTGTGGAACACACAATGCCTAAGTACAGACATGAGTGACTGCAACAGTGGCTGGTACATGACATCACATGTCACCAGCCAAGTGTCTAACAATCAATGTAAGCCTGGTCCGATGACATGAGCAGCATTGATCGTGCTCAGATGGGGCCTTGTCCCTTGTGCCTGTACCACCGGCCCCACCCCAACCCCCCAGCTCAGCTCTGCAGCTTCCCAACCATGACCTGCCGCAGTCCAGAACCAGAGTATGCACCCGTGTTCCATTAGCTGGATCAAACACTGAGAGGCTAGTAATCTGTGCTCTATTGATTGGGCCGAGCACTGACCACTCCAGAGGTTTCAAATCATTTGTTTCCATCTGTCTGCGCCTTCTCTTTTAATTCCCTTTCAATTAAGGCCCACTATATTGCTCCCGTGTGCTCTAATCATACCCAGTCCCCCCCTGCCACGGAGACAGCTTCGGAGCGCGCTGGCCTATCAGAGCTGCTCTCAAGAGACGCATCACTTTCACACCATAAAGCCATTGTTTAAAAGCCTGCCAATGCATCGTTCGTGCCATTGTCGGCGTCTGCCGCGCTCCCATGTGCAGTCAAATGTGAATATGTTTGGGTTCATTCATTACTGTGAAGGATTTTTCTTTCTTTCTCTCTTTTTTTTTTTTGCCCCCGCTTCTTCTTCTTTTCTGCTTTCGTGCCGCTGTGCATCAGCCAGCCAGGTTTCATCTCACACTTATTCACCGTAGAGAAAAGCAATCGAAGGGAGAAAGGCCCAAACGAATTGGTATTTTCTGCGAATGCCTGCTCCCCGCCACATCGGCTCAACTCCCCAAGCCTCCCAGATGAATGCCATAAGTATAATAAATTGCCTGTGCAATTACTGCACTCGAGCGGAGAAGCTGCATGGAATAGCTTTATCGAAACCCCTTTAATTATAATGGTATCGATTGCAGGGAGCAGGTAGCTCGGGCCACTGTGGGTGTCACGCTCACTGTTTCCCTCCATTCCTGCTAATAAACCATGCGGGAACCAGAACACAACCAGGCAACCGACTGACCCCTGATTTACGGACTAATGGCTTTCATTTGCTGGCCTGAGCCATTAAACAATGGAGGTTCACCCACTGCAGGGAGATTATTGCATTTCCACTTCTATACCGAGATGTTAGATCTTTCTCTCTTTGTTTTTTTTTTCTATTTGTTTTTATTATGTCGGTACAGAGAAATGTCTTTATACCATGTCCTTCCATATGAAGGAGAATCAGAAACGCTTTGGGTTGACAGTCATGTCTTCTTTACTTCTGAGACGTGACTTTGATCACAAAGAGATGGCCAGAGCTCTAGTAACCCAATAGCCACTCATCATTTACATGATTATTATCAGTCATAATGATAATGACTGTATCATTGTGCAAATATGTTGCGTCAGAACATACACTAAATCCCTCAGGATGTTTTTAATGAATGCATATGTTTGTTACTGTGAACAGATAAAGACTGTATTTGAATGAGACTCAGTACTATACTGAATACTACAGCAGTATGTACTGCACACTGCCCCCTGCGTGTGGTATACAGTACGGTAACACGTTCTGACCTACAGTGCAGTATACTACTACAGTCACATGACCAGTTACCTCACATTTACCTCACAGCTGTTATTACTGTAAACGTTAACGCTGCTCAGTTCACCTAACCTACGCTTAGCCTAGCTGTTAGCTCCCTTCGGCTATTTCACTCTAAAACTGATCCTCTAAAGCGAGTTTGTCTTTTATTAATCTTCAGACCTGTATATTTTAACTTTCTAAAGCTCATTCTGATGAAAACACACCCCACTACAATCACTACACCCACATTTACCTCAGAGCTGTTATTACTGTATCCACTGTTTAGAGCTAGCTGCTGCTAACGCTGCTCAGTTCACCTGAGATACGGTTAACCTAGCTGTTAGCTCTCCTCAGATATTTCACTCTAAAACTGATCCTCTAAAGCGAGTTCATCTTTTGTTAATCTTCAGTCCTGTATATTTAACTTTCTGGGGCTCATTCTGATGAAAACACACCCCGCTACACCCACATTTATACTCAGAGTAGGCTGCGTTTTGCTCCCCAGCATTACCCGCCACCATTTTCTTTGGCTGAAGCAGTCTGAGAGCTGGTGAGGCTCATTATATTTGCATGGTATTTTGAGTGTGGGCATCTGATATTTTCTGGTGTTCTCAAATAAACACCTGCACTGCGTCCTGCAACAGCATTGCAATCGCCCAACCCCAAGTTTCATGAAACAGTCAATCAATGTTTGATTGAAAACAGCACACAGAACAGATATTTAATGTTTTACTGTACAAACTTTATTTATTCTTCTAGCTAAGCTCACTGGACAAAAAACGAGTCACCTTGTAAGTTTAGGGTGGTGACTTCAAGCTCTTGCAGATGGCATTGCATGATGATGGGACTATAAATACCTGCCATATCATAGATATCTGGAAATGTTGTCCTCTGAGCTGGATGGGCATTTTAAGTGTTATATTACAACAATTAGTGTTCTCAGTTCCGAAATGATTATTGAACATCGTTTAAAGGAAAGGTGTTATAACACAAAACAAAACAAGTAAACAACCCCATCACAACTTTTTTGGAAGGTGTTGCTGGCATCAAATTTAGAGTAAGCAAATAAGCTCACCAGACCATAAATTAGTCATCGGTGACTGAAACGTAATACCAACTGTGATTGGAGTTGGTATGGACGGGGCAAGTTTCTGGATGTTCAGACACTCTTGCCTCAAAGACATGTGCAGTTGGGCCAGAGTTGGTGGATGCCTTCCTTGGCGTTTTACTAGTTGTACTAGTGGGAATTGTGGGAATTCTGCAATTCCAGTCCAGATGTGTGAATGCTCCTGAATGTTCATCTTGCCAATCAGTCACAGGGATAAGAATGTTATGTTCCTCGGTAAGATGATATTTTAGTTGTCTAGCAGCTCAGTGTAGGCACTAATTTGCTGTCACATCAACCAAAGAGCCCATTTCTGTGTAATTAAAACACTCCCAAGAACACCATAGGGGGAACTACATTTTTGCCCAGGGAGCTCAAGTACATACAAAACCAGTGCAGTTCAATAACCATAAAGTATCTAGTCTTTATCCTGCTTTTAATTGGATACAGCCTAAAAATTCCCAAATCTTTGCTTTGTGCTTTCAGTTCCATTTTCCCTACAGTGCTAATGTCATTTAGAACCATGCTCTTCTGTCACATGGTCAGCTGATTTCACTGGATCAGCCAGTATGAAAATCAAGCAGAAGATAGATTATCTGATTGTGGAAAGTGCAAACACACCTGGCTAAATGAAAGGTTGGTAGCTTTGTCAGTTTCCTGAGCTTGGATATTAAACGTGAGTCCCTCGAAGCTAATGCTTCTGTAACCAGCAGCGTTAACTAGCCGACTAACGCTGACAGCTGTTTGCACAGCTGCTTGTACATGCATTTAATCTTCTTTGTTAGCCTGCTGTGATCATGATTTACCTAGCTTGATTTATCCTCACCTGTTTGATGCATGCTAATATTACACAGAGCTCAGATTCTTTTGGCATGTGAGGGAGGAAACTATTTCCAGAAGGGCAGACAGAGATGCAGCCCACATGAACTTGGACAGTCTTACCGCTTTTCCACCAGCAAAGTGGCAGTGCTCGTGTCTGTGCTGGTACTGGTTCCCAGGCTCTACTGAACCCATTAAGAGCGGGCCCCATTTTCCACTGGTTTTAGAGCCAAACGATTACGCATCTGGAGGTGGGCTGTCCTTAGTCCGCAAGCAGAAGCCGGGGGACAAGGCATTAAAACAACATGGTGGAACATACTATATTTACTTCTGGCTTTGAGGGCATATCGTTCTATCCAGAGTCAACTCTTTTAGCATGTGTGCGAAGCCCAGAAGAGTTTGTCATAGACAGCGACGACTTGTACCGTGTTTCGTTTTCTCTATCTGTAATGACGGTGCCCTATTATAAAGCAGCATGTTATGTTTCTTAGCTACCTGTAATGTTTCTCACATGACAGATCTCCAGCGCTTATTAAATGGCAAATATATCACATTGGAGGATGCAGCTCATCACTACAGCTCATTAGAAGACCCAGAAGAGCTGCTACAGTTCACTGAATGTCTCGTTCCATGTGTGGAAAATGGCTCCAAAGCAGTTGTTAATGATTGGCTAAAAGGAGGGACTGAGCATTTGGGCGTGGCCAAAGACCATAGTGTGAAGGAAGTAGCTGAATCTGCAGGTGTATGGAAGCATACGGTCATACGGGTCTACCAGCAGTGGCTAAAACCCCAGTCTACAGGGAATTCACACCTGGAATTGTGTCAGGGAAGACACCTACCAATTCCACCACTCAGGTACAGTGATGGGACCTAGTCTTGATTATGTCACATGTGCGGTCGAGCGTGCAACTCGAATCATTTGCATGTCTCATGGTTTCAAACCTATCAAATCTATCTATCTATCTATCTATCTATCTATCTATCTATCTATCTATCTATCTATCTATCTATCAAGAGAGCGAGTAACATCACAGAGCTCCAAAGGGACTGATCAGGGATCAGGGATTTCCTGATGAGTAGCATTGCGGGACCGCGTATGTCTTGCAGAGTTGACGGAAGTGATGAATGGGGTCCGAGAGGGCTCTGTGCAGACCACTGTTGATGCTAATGAAATGACTCCTAGAGGGTAGAGAAGCCCTCTGTCTGGGAAGCAGGCCTATGCCGCTCTGCCGGTGTCGTCAGCAGTGTCGGTGTGTGCCGCACTGTGCGCACCCTCTCTGCCAACTTCATCTTTATTTCTCTCTGATATTCACCTAGCACGCAGCTAATAAAAAAGTCAGCGTCTGCACGCCGCACCCCAAGGCCAGCACATCTGCCTGCGATCCAGGGGCTCTCATGAAAAGGAATTTTCAATTCCGCCTTCACCCTAAAACTAGAGAGAGCCCACGTCCCACCTGCCAGCACCCCCCCCAACTCAATCCACCCCTTCCATTCACTCACAGAGGTGTTTACTTTCTCCCAGGACTGTGACTACGGAGGATACTAGCAGGGATGCTAACATATCTGTATTGTGTTTATTGTCCTGCATTTGTAGTGCAAAAAATCAGTCCTAAAATCAGTCCTACCCCAGTTAGAAATGATGTCCTCGAAGAGCGTTCTGAGTATATGCGATGAAATGTTCCAGTGTTCAGTTTTCTTTTGCTTCCCGGAATATTCTTTCAGCATTCCCGAATGCTGCCCTGGGAGCAACATCTTTAAATCCACACCATTGCAGTCTTTGGTGACGTTGACGTGGTGATAAGGGCAGTTGTCGTAACGCTCTGCGTGCATGTAGTCCTATGTCTTGCAGCTGTTTGGCAATGGTGCTAGCGCTAACAGGATGACTCATGGAGGACAGCACTGCTCACTGAATGTCGGCAATCGTGCTTGTTGGGTCAGTCAGGTACAATGATAAGGCCCATCCTGGCTTACATCACATGCGTGGCCGAACGTGACATTTGAATTATTCGCATGTCTCGCCATGTCAAACCTACCCAACAAGTTCCACTCCTGTCGGTTGATTCCTTCTGGGTACAGCTATTGGCGCCGCTGCTGGGTGAACACTCCTGATTCATTATGTCGCTATATTTGAATTCATTCATTGTTTTTAACCAGGTAATCAAGTGGAATCGATTTACGGCGACAGGTCTGCTTTCATCTGTTGCGATATGAGCTAGACTAATGTTCACCTCTGTGCTCTTCTGTGTATAATTGGCAAGGTCCTGAGAGACGAGCAACAATAATCTCAGCATGGTATAGCTCCTCTTCATTTCCCTGATGTGTTTGCTGGCTTAGCCCACGCCGGCGCGCATGAGGGACAGGCAGAGGGCGTTTTATTTGCTTTCGCATCAACTTTAAGAGATGCTGCGCGAGAGATGCCACGGATTGTATGTGCTCAGAACACAAGTGCTTTCTTTCGAGTGATACTGGGAATAGGGCTGGCGATCAATGGGGTGAGTTTTCACAATAAATGACCTCCACCAGGTATAAAAGAGCCTCCTGTGGGTTTACCTGTGTGCTTCAGCTCTGACAGATCAAATGGTATTGGAATGTAATAATAACATACCCCAATACCACCCCCCGTCTTTCGCTGTCTCTCCACACATACACTGTTCGTCATTGTTATCCTGAGCCAGTGAGCCCATTTCTCCAGTCCTGCACTGACACTGGCTTATTTTTCAATGAAGAATGCTTTATATATCTATCTATATATATGGTGTATCTATATATATATATATATATATATATATATATATATATATATATATATTGGTAATTAGACGTTATGGCCACCAAACCATCTGGTACAAGTGATTCAGATCTACCAGGTGGCCTGAAAAGTTTGATGGGCGGAGCAATGATAACTGAATGAGGCCAAAGGTTCTCCAGATTTTCGAAACCATGTGCCAAAGTGTGCCAGTACTGTATTGTCTTTTTCACCCATCAAGTTTACCCATCAGCCATTGCGTATCTCTGGAAGATGCTTCTTTGATTACAACTCTGTAGGATGTGCATTTTATTATCTCCACTTACCATATAGGAACACTCTGTAGTTCCACAGTTACAGACCGACAGTCTGGAGCGACACCATTGCAGTCTTTGGTGACGTTGACGTGGTGTTAAGAGCTGTCATTGTAACGGTCTGTGTAGTCCTGCATCGTCCAGCCGTCTGCCAAAGGTGCTGGCACTAACAGGATGTGTCATGGAGGCATCACTGCTCACTAAATGTCCATAGTCATGGCTGTTGGGTCAGTCAGGTACAGCGATAAGGCAAGTCCTGACTACACATGCGCAGCCGAGTGTAAAAACGATTTACATGTCTCAAAATGTCAAACCTACCCACCAGATTTCATTCGTGTTGGTTGATTTCTTCTGGGTGCAGCTATTGGTGCAACTGCCGACTGAACACCCCTAACTCATTGTCAGGCTAAATATGAATTTGACCTTTGACCTTATAACTGAATAAGGTCAAAGGTTCTCCAGAGTAGTACTGTCTCATTCACCCATCAAAGTTTACCTACCTAGCCATTGCATAACTCTGGAAGATGCACCTTTGATTACAACTCTGGGATTTTGGGTATGTTCTAAATGAACATCTGGTTCTCAAGGGTACTGCTTAAGAACCCTGAGAAATGAAAAGCAGCCACTAGGCCTGGTGTTCACTGCTAAAGAAGAACCACCATGGAGATCCTTGGTTCTACCATGTGGCTGGAACTACAGTTTGATAGATGGAGCAATGTTGGCGCTTATCCCAGTGCTCATTGGGTGAAAGGCAGGAAACACCCTGGACAGACCAACAGTGCAGTACAGGGCAGACACACAGACATGCACTGGCACCAAGGGGCAGTTTAGCATCTCCAGTTCACCTGGCTGTATATGTTTGGACTATGGAAGGAACCCAGAACCACGAATCCAACCCAAGCCCTTCTTGCTGTGAGGCAACAGCCCTACCCACTGCACCACTGTGTTCCCTCTTTAACTCATCCTCTTTTTATCTTCTTAGGACAAAAGACTGTGAAGCTGACCGTTGGATCTCAAACATCCTACGCCAAAGTGCATAACGTCATCGGGTACCTGAAGGGCAAGATTAATCCAGGTATGAAATTAAACGTGTCCTGCGATGAATGGCAGGCTTAACTTTGAATGGGGGCTGAAATGTTGAACCACAAATATGAGATGCTAACATGCAAGACGAGCCTCCTGCCATCCCCATCAGCTGGCAAACATGTCTATATGACACTGTACTCTGCTTTGTCATATTGACTGCATGCATTGGACAGCTAAATAAGTCAAAGGTACATATCATAGTGCCCTGTACAACTTCTCTGAGGCTCATGCAGAGAGAGATAGAGACAAAGAGAGAGCAAGAAAAGGCATCCAGGTGCTGAGACAAGTCTTTTTGTCCATGCCATCATAAACTGCGCTTAAAACAATGTCCAAATGCTGTTGAAAATGTCCACTTGGCTGCTGAAAATAGCCATTTAATTACTGACCAGCATTTGGCCTCTCTGAATGATTTAATCATTTTCCCTGTTGCAATGGGGGGACTGGGGGGTGGAGTGAGGGTTGGGTCTTTAATCTTCCCCCTCCCTCCGTAAGTTAAAAGCCCGTATGGAATTGCTTACAAAGATTTTACCGGAAAGCCTTTTTAACGATGTCATAAGTGGCTGCCCCCCATTATGAAATATGGCACCTGGTTAGTCTCACTTGCGGGTGACTTTATTGCCAGCAATTTTGCTGTTCAATTTAGATCGTCGTTCTTTGGTTGCATCCTTATATTATTGAATTTGGCCAGGATTCTAACACCTTCTGAAGGCTTCATCGCGCTCGCCGCAGACGAGCCAATCAGCATGTGTGGTTTCAAATATTTCTCCACACGCCCTACACTTGTTCGAACACCCTGATCAAGCTTTGTTATTAGGTCCCCTTCCATCCGTCCGTCCATTCCACTGTCCTCTCAAAGAGGATTCCACTCTAAAGTTTGCCGCAAATGGCTCGGAGTAAGCTCCGTAGCCTCGCAGACAGGTTGTTGGAGAAGATCTCTCGCTTCTTTTGCTCAGACCAGCTCTTGTGTGCTAATGTGGTTTATGTTTTTTTTGCTAGCTTCCTGTGTGTACTCTCCGTATCCTGACCGTACCATTTGCTCCTGTTTCTGGGTTTCTGGGCCTCGTCCTCACATACCATGCAATCGATACTTGGTGCTGGTTGGCACGTCTTCACAGCAGCTGGTACGAGGGCGCCATCAGCGCGACTGGGAGCTGTTTCGGCCGCTGCGGCGTGACTAGGCATCAAATCATCCAATCCCGTGCATCACGGCCACGCGCAGACCAAGCTCAAGACCCACGGGCGTACTGGGCTGGCACCCGACCCGCACCAACCGTCTTCTCCTTCCTGCTCGTGGGGGGGAGTGGCCCTCGGCAACATCGGCTTCCTATGATGGGGGAGGTATGTTGACCCTGGTGGTGTGGAATAATGGCACAAATGTGACAGACTGTGATGCTTTGAGGACAGCTTCGGTCGAGGACCACCCATTTCATTTTTATGTCGTCCAGTTACTTGATTATGATTAATTTCTCCAGGGATACTTGTGTATTAGATATGAATTCGATTCTATAAATCTCCTAACGTTCTGGTTGTGATTGCGATAATTTTGTACTCTCTCTCTTCGTCCCTTCTCTCCCCTCCCCTGTGAAAGCCATTTGCATGTTATAGCGCTCTCGAAGCACATCAAGCAGAGCAGCACCTCACTACTGAAAAAAGGAAATAGACGAAAGGAAGAACTTGAACTGGACCGCCTAAGGGTATGCAATCACGGGGCCTTGTTAATGTAGCAAAGCACCACCCGTAAACACACCACCAACATGCCACAGTATCCAACTGCATAGCAACCTAGGCACCAAACCGTTGGATGGGGCTGGGCGATGTGGATACGGTTTTCCTCCAGGCAAGTGTGGCTACTATCAACTAGTATGTGATCAGTAGTCAAGAAGAGATTCAAGAACATTTATTTTATACAGTCTACAATCTCTTTTACAAAAAACCCACCATCTTTAGCCAAGAATCTGGTGTACCCAGATCACCCAATGAGCAAGAAAGCCAGGGCGACAGGAAGGCAGAGGCACAAAATTCCTCAAGTTAAAAAGGAAGAACTTCGTCGGAGGAACGCAATGACTCGGTAAATGGGAACCCATCCTCTACTTTCCCCGGGTCCACCCAGATAACAAGACAAGCAAGCAAAAGAAAGGAGTGGTCGGTGTTTTTGTAAGCTACAGGAAATAAATATTCGTGATTACGCCTCGTAGTTAATATCAAAGCAGACGGGTCATATATATCGCATATCTGGTCACGCAGGAACGCCAGGCCAAGCTTTACCACAGTTGAAGGGGACAGCCCAGAGATCTGCGCGTGGTCGTTTAAGACAAAGCGAGTGGAACAAAAGTTTGTAAGCACACATGGTAGCAAAACAAACACAGCATCAGGACCACACAGGATGGGCTCAAGTTTCACTCAGAAAAAGAACAGACACAAGACTGCTTAGCCTATGCCGGAAACCGAACACATACACCAAATGTTAGAGTGGCAGCAGTGACATCTGGCAGGCCTGTCTATCTCCAGCACTAGTGTATGTAATGTAGGTTGGTTTAGCATTTCAAAGCTTGGAATATCCTCTACTGTGCAAAGCACAGTTGCCCACGTAGCTTCTAAAGTCAGTTTTATATAAGGTAGCTTAATTGCTAAAAAAAGCTGCAAAATTTACTTAAAAGCGGTGTGTCTGGTGCTTGTTCTGGTTTCTGTCTGCACACCTTGTCTATTTTTAAAGATGCTCAGTATGTAGCAGCTCACACACAATAGCTCTGCGCACCAGAAAGAGAACCCTACTCTTGTGTATAATGTACCGAAACCCTGCAGCACCAGAAAGAGACCATTTGTAAATTTGTCTTATACACGAACCGCAAACCCCCGAACTAGACACATGAATGCCACTATGGGCCTGGGCCTTTGCTAAAAAGCTGATGCTGAAGGTAAATAATAAATACGTCAACACAGATGACTCACACTAGACAACAGCCTACACAGCTAACTGGATGTGCCTGTTCCTTAGAATGAAATCGAAAACGGCACTCGAGCCCCCTCTAGTGGCTGACATGCATTGCCATGACCTTGTACACTAGTGCGTTGTTGTGTCATCGATATTTCTTTTTTTATGATGTTTTTTGTCTGGGCATTGATAGACACACTGCACAGACCATAAACATCAAAATGCTATTATAATAAAACTCACTATAGCGCAGTGGACCATAGTTTAGCTTTAAACAGTAAACACTCACTTATATAATAGTGTGTCTGTAAGTGTACTGAAAGTATTGTGTTGGTGTACAGTAACCCTCCTCATTAGTAGTGGTGTGCGTTAGTGTGTACTGAAAGTAGGTTGTCTTGTGTACAGTAACTCAGTAGTGTAATTGATTTACTGTGCGTAAGTAGTTTTTTGTGTTGGTGCAAGTAAACTCATAAAGTGGTAATGCGTTAGTGTACTGAAATCTATTGTGTTTGGTTTACAGTTACACTCAGTAGTGTAATGCTGGTTATGTACTGAAAGTAGGTGTTTGGTGTAACAGTACGCTCATTAAGTGTAATGTTTAGAGTGTGGCTGTAAAGTAGTGTGATTGAGTGTAGCAGTAACTACAGTCATTGTAAATTGTTCCGTGTGTCTGCTCGTAGTGTTTGTTGGTGTAAACAGTACTCATAAACGTGTACTGGCGTGTAACAGTGTACTGAAAGTAGGCGCGTGTCTGGTGCAACGTAGAATCATAAGAAGTGTAATGCGCTTAGTGGCTGTAAGTATGTGTTCGTCGGTGTACGGTAAACTCAGTAATGTAATGCGTTAGTGTGCTGCAGTAGTGTGCGTGTAACATTAACATCAGTAAGTGTAATGCGTTAGTGTGCTGTAAGTAGTTTGGTCGGTGTACAGTACTCAGTAATGGTAAATGTTTAGTTTACTGTAAGTACCTGTTGTGTGTACGGTAACTCAGTGAGTGTAATGTGTTGTGTACTGTAAGTATTGTGTCGTCGGTGTTCAGTACTCCGTAGTGTATGTGTTGTGTACTGTAAGTAGTGTAAGCGGTGTAACAGTAAACTCTCAGTAAGTGTAATGTGTTAGTTTTTACTGTAAGAGCGTGTATGGTGTAAAACAGTAACTGCAGTAGTTGTTCATGTGTTTAGTGTACTGTAATAGTGTGTCGGTGTACAGTAAACTCAGTAATGTAATATGGTGTTTTTACTGTAATTCAGCGTGTTTTGGGGTGTAAAACAGTAACCTCAGCTGAGTGCGAATGTGTTAGTGTACTTGTAAGTAGTGTGTCGTGTGTATCATAACTCAGTAAGTGTAGGGTGTTAGGTGTACTCATGTCAAGTGTGTGCTGTGCTGTGATAACAGTAGACTCAGATAAGGTATGTTTAGTTTACACTGTAAGTAGCGTGTTTGGTGTACAGGTACTCATGAGTGTATGTGTTAGTGTACTTGTATTAGTGTGTCGGTGTTTTTCGTGGTTTCAGTAACTCCGTAAGTGTACTTGCTGTTTAGTGTATGTAAGTCAGGTGTGTGTTTGGGTGTACAGTAACGTTCATTAAAGTGTGTACACTGCGTTGTGTCTGTAAGTAAGCGTGTTGTGGTAACAGTAACTACTCATTAAGTGTAATAGTGTTATGTGTAACTGTAAGTGTAGTGTTGGTGTAACCAGTAACTGCATAAGTCGTACTTGCGTTCAGGTGTACCTGCTGCAGTCTACGTTGTGTTGGTGTACAGTAACTCAGTAGCGTAATATGTGTTGCGACTAGATGACAATGTGCACCACTCTCGGGCTTTTGGGGACTTGGTTCTCTCCTTCTTATTTCTCCTTTTCTCTATTCTTCTTTGCGGTTCAATGTGTGGGAACAGACTCCATACTGGTGAGGGCCTGACTTTTTGAGTGGTCAACTGTTAATACACTGACTACTTTGGAATACCGCCAGTGCCCTCTGCAAGTCTCTGGTGTAGATATTAGACCATGGTGCTTTGTGATTAATCTGTTTCTACTTCTTTTCTCAGCTCAAAAGGCGCTTTTCTTCTGCTTATCTGGATGAGGGATAGGTCTAGCCGAAGCAACGAAACACTGATCATAACAACCCACGTACTTGCTAAACATACCAAAGCAAGTTTCTTGTAGAAATAACAGTTTTACTTACTCTGTTACTTGGATGTTATGAGGCTTCAATAATGTATTTCCTGCGGCACACTTTGCAGCTCATTGTTTGGTTTCCCTATTGCTCCTCATACAGCAGCCATATTTGTTTAAGTAATAAAGGCAACACGGACAGCCCCACCAAAGCCAGCCGTAATACCACCCATCCATGCCCACCGCTCCCTCTTGGATGCAGTAACTTGCCGTTTCCTCAAAATGAATCACTGGCCTGGCCCACAAATTATTCATCAGATCGTGATGAGTCCTAGCAGGTTAACCCCCCTCTTAGGTGTGCTAGATGGCCTCTTTCCCACAGAGTCGGATCCCCTCTTCAGCAGGTACTGTACTACTCTTCTGTTACTGGGCTTGTTTGGAATTCTTGGATCATAAGAAAACAGAAAATGCAGCCACATCTGACACTGATCTGGATATTTGGAAGAAAAAATATGTTCCTGAGCGTTTTCTGGAAATACTGAAAGCGAAGTCCTGCTGTGAGTTGGGAATAGAAGCTTGGGTGTGTGAGTGTGACAACACTAACAAACACAGTGATGTACTACTGTATGTATCTTTGAGAGGCAGACATAGTCTGTGCATTATTTGTAAAAAAATATTGGTTTAAAATCTAAAAAAAAAGGTTTTATGATGAAACTTACGATTTTTTTGCGCTATGCTGTAATAAATAACAATACTCAACCCTCGAGTGGTTATGCGCCTGTTCATTAAGAAATGAGAATCGAAAGTGCCAGTTAGTAATTGCAGTGTATGTTTGGTGTACAGGTAACTGTAAGCGGTAATCGCAGTTTCCTGTGACTGTAGAAGATAGCTGTCTGGCGTACGTAAAAAACACTCACAGTAAGTGTAATGTATTACTATGTCATGTAAGATAGTGCTCGTTGACTGTAAAGTAACAACACTCCCAGTAAAAGTGTAATTGTGTCGATGTCGATTGAGCCTGAAACTGTAAGTAGGTGTTGGGTCGCTAACAGTAAATACTCGTATGTGTAGTAGCGTGTTAGTGTACCTGTAAGTAGGTAGTTGGTTGGTCTGTAAAGTCCCTCAGTCAGTGTAACTGTGTCTTATTCTAATGCTGTACAATAGAGTGATGATATCAAAGTAACCATCCAGGTAAGATGTAATGTGTCAGTGTACTGTCAAGTAGTGTTGTACAGTAACGTCCAGTAAGCGACTGTAATCGTGTTTGTGTACTGTAAGTAGATTGTTCTGGGTGTAACCCAGCTAACCAGTATGGTAATGCGTTAGTGTACTGTAGGTGGCCGTGTTGATGTACAGGTAACTCAGTAAGTGGCAATGTGTTAGTTGAACTGGTAGTAGTGGTGTTTAGGTGTGATCAGTAACTCCGTATGTGTTAGTTGTTGTGGTACTTAAGTATCGGGGTTGGTGTACAGTAACTCAGTACGTGTAATGTGGTAGTGTACTGTAAGCAGGGTGTTGGTATACAGTAACTCAGTAAGTGTAATGCGTTAGTGTACTGTAAGTAATGTAAACTTGTATTTGTACCAGCTACTCTGGGATCGGATATTAGAGTTACAGTAACAAAGCTAATGTAAAGGTAAGGTCTTGCTAGCATGATGTTGGGTAAGATAGGGTTAAACGTCCCTCCATTTGGTGCTTGAGTGCTCTCACCCCGGCGTCCTAGAAAGGATGTTGCCCTCATACCTTACAAACTACCGCAGTAATGCATGCACATGAATAGTAGCTACTCATTTACCAAATTAAATGATCCTGCATCCTGCATGGATGTTGGGCTTAATAGGAGGTCAAGTATGTTTGCCCATTTGTTTTTGTTGTCTTAAAAACCAAAGCAGGAGAGAAAGTAAACGGTACAGGCTGGCGTTGAGACTTCAGGCCACATAACACTAGATGACGGGGTGGGGGTGGCATGCTCTCGAACTTAAGCCAGCAAAGCGGCAAAATTAGAGTCAGACAGATGGAAGACAGCAGCAGTGCGTCAAGTTTATGTGGTGTTATGGCAGGTAGTGTTTCTTCTTCATTCGGAAAGTACTGTTAGGATCAGCGATCAATGTTGAGCAATGTCCAGGTTTTGGATAATTTACAGCTAGGTTTTGTGACTGATTATGTGATGATCATTACGGAAGACCATGTGGTTATGAGCGAACGCCAGCTGCACCATGTCCCATTATCTGTTTCAAAACAGCATCTCTCATTCTTTTGCTGATGTGGTTGTTGGGTGTGACTTTCCGGGAACAGGTAGTTCGGAGAGCCCGGCAGTGCCTACGTCATCCTCCACGACTCCAGTTAGAGCTAGAGTCACGTCCCACGGCCGTCACCTCTCTACAGCAACTGCCTCTGACATCCACAAGGTAAAAATCACTTGCTTTACCTTTCTTCATTTGTTCCAACCAGGGTTTATCCATGGTAGACTGGGGCAGGGCCTGGGCATACCCGTGCAATACTGCTGGAATGTTAGTATGGCCAAGTCATCTTTTTGGTTCTGTCCCCAAGTTCTGCCTTCTTTTTCAGCCCTCCAATCACTGATTTAGGTAGATGTTTCCATTGCCTCAAGCTTTTCGGTTTGGTATCAGCATGGTCTTTTCGAAATGTTAGCTCCAGTTTTGACTATAGGCTGTGTGAAATGTTCCACAGCCACACCAACCACTGAAAACAGCTGACTGACCACCA